>KZ652044.1:94826-117235 GCA_001010745.2 Gerris buenoi
TCTAGCAACCACTAAATATCCTTTATACCGGTCGCTCTAGAGGCATTCCTATCTAATTTGAAAATAGGCACGAGGGATGCTTCGTTCACAAGGGATATTTACAGAGAGTGCACCAGACGGCAATTAGCCTGTACCAATATGCGGTGTGGCGCTATACGCTCACTGTGATATAGTAGCGGACTGTCACATCACAAAATCCTTATGTGACCGAAAACACTATATATGTAACTTAGAATCGACATAGAGGTCCAGAATGAAATATTTAATTTTACTAACTCATACTTGTTATCGTTTGATACTCGTTGCTCTAATCTAATACGTTACTACGTCCAAGGACAAAACAGATTTAGTTCCCTAAAGGTATGTATAAGTTATTTTTTATTTATAAATATTAAATACCATTAATGGAAATTATACTTCCAACTCGTTTTACGGTGAGTATATATATATAAAGAGAGAGAGAGTGAGAGATTTGTAATCTACTTATCAGTAGCTCTTATTTGATACCCCACTCAAAATTTTAAAATCTAGAAATTTCGACTTACCGCGCATGCGTTCAGAAAAAAGCCAATTTATAAAAATTGTGAATTTTTCCGGCAATTTTCATCGGCCCAATCAGTCGAAAATTTAAAATAATACAAATCTTAGAGCTTTCTGTAGCTATGCGTATTGCAACAATTTTCCAATTGGGATCAATATAGATACACCACTTAATTTTATATAATTTTAGATAACTGTTTACTGTTTAATTTATCTATATCGCTTCTTGAAATAAAAAAAAAGATATTTCAATTTTGATTATATTAATTAAGTATTATTCCATATTTTTGTGATTGGCAGTTAGTCTATGAGGATCCAGCAATTGGCCTACACGTTAGTTTGTAGAAGTATCTATTGCTCTTATATAAGTGTGATATAGACATAGACCACAGTGAGTTTTATATTTAGCTAGATAAATGTCATCGAGAAAATATAAAGACTACGTTTATTAGGTTGGCTTCCCTATTTTGCCCTAAAATTCAAATCAAATTGTATTGTTTATTTAATTTTAATATTCCATCGCTACTAGAAAAAGTTTGGGTACTGTGTATACTAACCGTCAATACATCGGAGAATATGTAGTTCTAACATTTACTACTAGGTAGCTCTGCCATCGTGAGTATTCTTATTGATCTCCGATTCACTTCTCCCTTATTTATGTACTTATTCTGTATTTTTATTATCTTTATTTTCATTAGTATAATAAAAAGTATTATAGTAATAAAATAATTACTCTTTAGTATTATTTTTAATAACTTTAGTAATATATTTAATCGTAGTTTGTCCGTTGGCACCTAGATAGCTCTGCAGTCGCTGTTACAATAAATTCATATTAGATACTGAAACTTTTCAATAATAGGATGTTATATTAGTCAATCTACTCTAATTACGTCAAAATTATTTAAATCTACAACAAAGTAATAAAAAATTTAATTTGTTTACTGAAATTAATAAATATTTAGTTGTAAAATATAAATTACAAATCTCAAAGTTCTCGCTAATAAGTTGTTATATCCGAATGATGGGGTCATAATTTTTAGATTATCATATTCGTGCCTTAAACTAATGAGTAAGGAAAATATACGAGCTCTGTTGACGCTTGGCTCATGCTAAACGTTAGCTACCGATAATTTTTATTAGGGGTGCCAGGTCGTCCCCTTGAGGCAGTCTGCCTACTTTGCAGTAGCCTCGGGTGAAGCGATCTACTCCAGAATGTGTAAATGGTTAATGTTGCTGGTTACGGTTAATCGAATCAGTGACATTATTATTGCAGTAAAAACGTGAAAATTAGTTATTTTCTCTGACAAGTGATTTTATACCTGTTCTACATTGTTTTACCGGCGATTTCCTATATCGTATTTTTTTACTTGCCTCAAATCTTTACATTTATCATTTGAATATTAAATTTATTTCAAATAATAAAAATTACAGAGAAGTATTTGCGTCCAAGTACTTTTTTGGGGTTTTGTAGATGATTAAGCACACCCATTATCTAATTATGATATTTTCCTTCCATCTCAAGGGCCCCAGGTTCGATCCCCCGGGGGGTCACAATGATTTTATCGATAATAAAAACAAGATAAATTAAATTTTTTTCAGAACATTTTTATCGCCCCACCATAAGGTATAACCATGAATTCAGTGGAGTAACTATGGGCCCGTTTTGCAGGCCCGGTGCCAGGGGGGCCCCCAAACCAATTTCGAAGGGAGCCCCCTTAGAGGTTAATAAAATCTTATTAGGTTAGAGCTTGGAATATTATCTATATATATAAAGATGAAAGTCTGTGGGTATGTCCTTTATACAAATCTACAGTTTTATTCCGATCGTGATGAAAATTTGCACACTTGACCTTCAAAGCAAGGGGAAGGGCACTGTCTACATGATTTTTCGAAATTTAATTTCTAGTACCCAGGGGTACGGGGTACAAGTAATGATCGGGGTAAAAGTAATAGATACCCTTCATGATGCATATCGTTGAAAAGCTCTTTGAGAGTACAGTAATTGTTGTTATGTATAGTTTTGTCATATTTTCATTTAGGAGGGGGGTAAAGTGGAAAAATATAACTACATAATATATCTAAGTAAAAAAGAAGAGTATCTATATGAGAGTATGTCTTTTATACAAATCTACAGTTTTATCCCAATTTGATGAATATTTTCACTCTTTTCCTTCAAAACAAGATCAAGGTCACTGGCTCCATGAGAGTACAAAAATAAAATTTTGGTACACAGAGGTACAGGGTACAAATGTCAAAGTAATGGATACCCTTCATGATGCATATCGTTGAAAAGCTCTTTAAGAGTACAGTAATTGTTGTTATGTATAGTTTTGTCATATTTTCATTTAGGAGGGGGGTAAAGTGGAAAAATATAACTACATAATATATCTAAGTAAAAAAGAAGAGTATCTATATGAGAGTATGTCTTTTATACAAATCTACAGTTTTATCCCAATTTGATGAATATTTTCACTCTTTTCCTTCAAAACAAGATCAAGGTCACTGGCTCCATGAGAGTACAAAAATAAAATTTTGGTACACAGAGGTACAGGGTACAAATGTCAAAGTAATGGATACCCTTCATGATGCATATCGTTGAAAAGCTCTTTAAGAGTACAGTAATTGTTGTTATGTATAGTTTTGTCATATTTTCATTTAGGAGGGGGGTAAAGTGGAAAAATATAACTACATAATATATCTAAGTAAAAAAGAAGAGTATCTATATGAGAGTATGTCTTTTATACAAATCTACAGTTTTATCCCAATTTGATGAATATTTTCACTCTTTTCCTTCAAAACAAGATCAAGGTCACTGGCTCCATGAGAGTACAAAAATAAAATTTTGGTACACAGAGGTACAGGGTACAAATGTCAAAGTAATGGATACCCTTCATGATGCATATCGTTGAAAAGCTCTTTAAGAGTACAGTAATTGTTGTTATGTATAGTTTTGTCATATTTTCATTTAGGAGGGGGGTAAAGTGGAAAAATATAACTACATAATATATCTAAGTAAAAAAGAAGAGTATCTATATGAGAGTATGTCTTTTATACAAATCTACAGTTTTATCCCAATTTGATGAATATTTTCACTCTTTTCCTTCAAAACAAGATCAAGGTCACTGGCTCCATGAGAGTACAAAAATAAAATTTTGGTACACAGAGGTACAGGGTACAAATGTCAAAGTAATGGATACCCTTCATGATGCATATCGTTGAAAAGCTCTTTAAGAGTACAGTAATTGTTGTTATGTATAGTTTTGTCATATTTTCATTTAGGAGGGGGGTAAAGTGGAAAAATATAACTACATAATATATCTAAGTAAAAAAGAAGAGTATCTATATGAGAGTATGTCTTTTATACAAATCTACAGTTTTATCCCAATTTGATGAATATTTTCACTCTTTTCCTTCAAAACAAGATCAAGGTCACTGGCTCCATGAGAGTACAAAAATAAAATTTTGGTACACAGAGGTACAGGGTACAAATGTCAAAGTAATGGATACCCTTCATGATGCATATCGTTGAAAAGCTCTTTAAGAGTACAGTAATTGTTGTTATGTATAGTTTTGTCATATTTTCATTTAGGAGGGGGGTAAAGTGGAAAAATATAACTACATAATATATCTAAGTAAAAAAGAAGAGTATCTATATGAGAGTATGTCTTTTATACAAATCTACAGTTTTATCCCAATTTGATGAATATTTTCACTCTTTTCCTTCAAAACAAGATCAAGGTCACTGGCTCCATGAGAGTACAAAAATAAAATTTTGGTACACAGAGGTACAGGGTACAAATGTCAAAGTAATGGATACCCTTCATGATGCATATCGTTGAAAAGCTCTTTAAGAGTACAGTAATTGTTGTTATGTATAGTTTTGTCATATTTTCATTTAGGAGGGGGGTAAAGTGGAAAAATATAACTACATAATATATCTAAGTAAAAAAGAAGAGTATCTATATGAGAGTATGTCTTTTATACAAATCTACAGTTTTATCCCAATTTGATGAATATTTTCACTCTTTTCCTTCAAAACAAGATCAAGGTCACTGGCTCCATGAGAGTACAAAAATAAAATTTTGGTACACAGAGGTACAGGGTACAAATGTCAAAGTAATGGATACCCTTCATGATGCATATCGTTGAAAAGCTCTTTAAGAGTACAGTAATTGTTGTTATGTATAGTTTTGTCATATTTTCATTTAGGAGGGGGGTAAAGTGGAAAAATATAACTACATAATATATCTAAGTAAAAAAGAAGAGTATCTATATGAGAGTATGTCTTTTATACAAATCTACAGTTTTATCCCAATTTGATGAATATTTTCACTCTTTTCCTTCAAAACAAGATCAAGGTCACTGGCTCCATGAGAGTACAAAAATAAAATTTTGGTACACAGAGGTACAGGGTACAAATGTCAAAGTAATGGATACCCTTCATGATGCATATCGTTGAAAAGCTCTTTAAGAGTACAGTAATTGTTGTTATGTATAGTTTTGTCATATTTTCATTTAGGAGGGGGGTAAAGTGGAAAAAATATGGTATGTATAAAAGTACGTGGGTATGACTTTTATACAAATCTACAGTTTTAATCCGATCGTGATGAAAATTTGCACACTTGACCTTCAAAGCAAGGGGAAGGTCACTGTCTACATGAATTTTCGAAATTTTATTTTCGGTACCCAGGGGTAATGAATAGGGGGGTCAAAGTAATAAATACCCTTCATGATGCATATCGTTAAAAAACTCTTTGAGAGTACTATAATTGTTGTTCTGTATAGTTTTGTCACATTTTCATTTAGGAGGGGGGTAAAGTGGAAAAATATAACTACATAATATATCTAAGTAAAAAAGAAGAGTATCTATATGAGAGTATGTCTTTTATACAAATCTACAGTTTTATCCCAATTTGATGAATATTTTCACTCTTTTCCTTCAAAACAAAATCAAGGTCACTGGCTCCATGAGAGTACGAAAATAAAATTTTGGTACACAGAGGTACAGGGTACAAATGTCAAAGTAATGGATACCCTTCATGATGCATATCGTTGAAAAGCTCTTTAAGAATAAAGTAATTGTTGTTATTTACATTTTTTTCAGATTTTTATTTAGGAGGGGGCAAAGTGGAAAATACAGGAAAAATATTTCTATACTAAGAAAAAAATACTTCTGTAAGTAAAAAGAGTGTCTTTTGGTGTGTGGCTTCCTTATATAAATCTTTAGTTTTAACCTTCGAGGCAAGAGGAAGGTCACTGTCCACATATGTTTTCGAAATTTTAATTTTGGTATCCAGGGGTACGGGGTACAAATGTCAAAGTAATGACAACCCTTCATTATGCGTATCATTGAAAAGCTCTTTAAGAAGATTTTTGTGATATTTTTATTTAGGAGGGGAGTAACATGGAAAAGTAAGGTTTGTGACATAATTCCCTCAACGCATAACCATATTTTATACTTATTTATTTTACAATGTTCTGATACTTTTGTAATATACATTTAGGTATCTACTTCTTTATTGATATTTTAGTCACTTAGGTCTTAATTTTTGTATGCAACCCGGGCTGCGCCGGGTACTTCAGCTAGTACTTATATAATGATAGAAGATATGGCAAGGGGCCCCCATTCAGTTCTAAAGTTTTTTAAGTTTTTTTTTCTCTCTCTCTCTCTCTCTCTCTCTTGCTAGTCAATTTTATTTTGGAGGGGGCCCCCGAAAAGGCCTTGAGGGGGGAAGGGCAATGTCCTAGCTACGCCACTGCATTAATTATCTCGAAATTTTAGGACCAGCCGTAATATAGTGGTTGGGGGGGATTTTTTTGGGTATATTTTGACTTATAAAACCAAATAAAAAACATTTAAAAAAGCATGGATATATTTATGTCCTAATCTTCAAAAGCTTTCATTTGATACCTCACACAAAAATTTAAAAAAATATATATATATACATTTTTGAGTTTACCACATTGTTGCTAATTGCGCATGCGCATATTAAATTTTTAACTTCTGTACATTTTTCTTGTGGTTGGGTCAAAAAGTTGCACCAGCATTTTCAGCACTTTAGCTTAAACGGTTCAGGCCCTATGTACCAAAGAGCGACGGACGGACGGACAAAACCCTAAATATATTACAACTACTAATAATAATAGCCTTTTTAGAGTTTTGAGGTCTTCCTAGAAACTATTATTACATAATATGCTTGCTTATGGTAGTTCGTCCGTTGCATCTTGGAGTCTATCTCCACCGAAAACGGAAAAATATTGCACATTTAAAGTTTCTTCGAAGAAAAAAAATGCCCCCCCCCCCACATCCTCCTATAAATATATATTTTGTTACATTTTCATGTATGTAGTACATACTTGAAAATGATTTCCATGAGCCGATTTTGATGAAATTTGGCGTACAGGACAGATAAATCATAAATCAAGAAATGGATTCTAGCTTCAAATTTAGGGACGCGACCCATCAAAAACGCGATAAAAGAAAATTATTCCTTGAAAACGATTTATTAGTTGTTTTCTTATTCTAATGATTTCTTATCAATTTCTTATTCCAATCACTTGGTCCTTGGTCGGCCTTTTATCACCAGCTGCAGGTTTTAAGAAACTTGTAAAACAGGTTTTTAGTGAATTGCTTTAGCAGCAATTAAATCAAACTTAAAGTTGATACGAGGTATAGAATAACGGTTCTCACCGTGGAACTGCCTGGGGGAAAGTTATTGGTCGTTGTTACGCCTTGTGCGGAAACTTTGGAGCACTTTATTTTCTAAACAATTCGTTGTACGTAAACATGGACATATTGTTTGCTGTGTGAAATTTTATAATCTTTAATTTTGATGTGATCGTCAATTGGTCTCTGCGTCAGAGGTTAGTTGCAAAAATACGTAAAAAGTCGTGCAAAAACACTACGCAAATTATGGTAAGCTAGTTTTTTTTTGCTAAACCGTTCGTTGTACGTAAAAAATGAATGAGACCTTTTTTGTGGAAAATTTATTTATCTTTCTTTTTGATAATCACCTTAATCTGTCCCAAGAAAGATGTAAAAACTGGTGCAATGTGGACGGGTACTAGATATTCATTGATATTCTTCGCCCTATATCGATGGTGTTGCGCCAAAAGGGCCAATCTGCAAAAATCTACAAGGACCAATCTGCAACTAATATCACGTTTTTCTTTAATATATAATTCTTCAATATCACGTTTTCTTTAATTTATAATTAATAAAATAAATTTGGTTATTTTGACTTATTAATTAGGTATCCAAATATAGTTTAAATGAATAAAAATATAATTAAGGCATTCAAATATTAATTTTTTATTATAGCTTTTCAAGTATTAAAATTCAAATAAAAAATGCAGATTTTTTCAAAAAAAAATGCAGTTGGCCCTTTTGGCGCAACACCATCGATATTCCGTAAAGCGTCCGTTGTATAGTAAAAAATAATGAATGATACTTTTTTGTGGGTAATCCAGTTATCTTTAATTTTGATAATCACCTTGATTAGTGTCCAAGCCATATGTATGATGCGAGATATTCGCAAAAAAAAAAAAAAAAACAAAAAAAAACGAATTACTTGACCTTCAATGTCTTAGATTTTAAAAAACATTTTCAATGTTTTTCAGAACGTCAAAATAAAGCATTAAAACAAATTGAAGCTCAGAATTTTTGGAATATAATCCACGTTTATGACTAAAATAACTGTACTACAAGTTGAATTTAAATATGGAAGTTTGCTTCCTAAACAATTAAGACAAAAGGCTTTTTTTCTTTTTTTTTTAATTTATCAGAAATCAAACAAACTGTTTTTATTCACTTTCGTCCTCACTGAGGAATACAAATTTTAACATTACGAAATAATTTTGTGTAGTGAGGTTTTATTCAGTGCAATTAGGATTTGCAATTAGGACATTTGGTTTCTGTCCCGGTAGGCATTCGGCAGATATCAATCTGATGTGAGGTTCTCCTCCTCTTAAGCGCCAGGTCTCTGCAGGCATATTAATCGTGTTTGCACTTGATTCTTTCATTGTTTGACTTGGAACTTCCCTGTAAAAGTGCATATAATATAAACAATACATATAGTATAGGGTCTAAAAAGACTTACAAACTTTAGAATATGGTTAATCATGCAAAAATAAAGAGAAAAGTTGATAGTGTTGTGAAGTGCGATAGTGAGAAGTTGATAAAATAAAGAGATAAAGATGTATCCTAAAATTAATATTTACCCTGATATACGCCCTTTTGCTTTTTTTAATTATTTTTATCTCTGAATTCAGTTATTTATTTATAAAAACTATTTATATAACTATTTATAAGAAAAATAGTTTTTTTATAAATTATAAATCTTTATATCTACCCGCAAACCGGATCTTAATATCTCAATTATTACCGGAGATATTAAGCCGTTTCCGAACTTTTGGATCGCACCATGTATAAATAAAATAAGTAAACCAAAGCAAAGTTAGAAGGTTTTTTTTAAAATAAATGAACCTTGGGCTGTAAGTCTGTGCGTTTGCGGCCTCTCTGAAATGTGACGAGTAACTCTGAGATGACTTGGTTGTACGCTTTACTATGTCCGCCTGAAAACAAATATTTGTCAATTTTTCAAATAATTTTTATAAAATAGAATATCCGGTACTTTTTTTTAGACTTACTCTCCTTATAAAAAACAGAAGGGACTATCACTCTAAAGAAGGTATACGGAATGTTCTTCTTTAGACTGTTACTCCCCTTATAAAAACATAGAAGTGTGGCATTCATTTGTCCCAAAGTACATCGGACTAATCATCCCTTTGTCTTAATAGTTATTTGGACAAAGCAGTGTTTAAATACATAATTATATCCATTTATATGCTAAAAACTTATAGGGTGTAACAATCTTAAGAAGTACTGATTTTTTATGTAAGATACCGTCTTGTAGTAGATATATTTGCATATCTAGTTCCTAAGCACTTCGTCTTTTGTCCTTTGGAACTAAAATAACTTTTAGACCTTCTTGTTGTATTTGTTCTACTTGCGTCCCCCCCCCCAAAAAAAAAACTTTAAATATGGCGGCAAATGAGGGTTTTGTGGAGCCGTCTTGAAACCCTTGTAATTCGCTTGACAATGATAGTCAATTCGCTTTACCCTGTCACAGTCATTGTCATTGTCATTACAATAGAAGCACTATGGACTATGGATGATGGGTGTTAGTCTGATGGCGAGCACCTTTAATGTTTCTTGGCGCATAAAGAAAAACCGGATGGAAGGAGTCGACACGCTATAGCTTTACATCATCACTAATCACTGAAATAGCAGTTTAGTCTGATGGTGAACACGAACACCCTTAGTGTAAAATTGAACCCTTTAAGCTTTATTTTCCTAGAAACGACTCCAGCGATAGACGTTCTAGCGATAGTCACCCGGCGACTATCACTGGGGACTCCTCTTCCGAGTTTGCATGTTACCGTTTTCCTAGCTGAGTGACTCTTAACATGCAAATTCATAAGAACGATAGTCACCCAGCGACTATCGTTGAGCGTTTTTCGCTGGAGTCGTGTCTAGGAAAATAAAGATTTCAACCAACTTATGACTTCAAAAAGTGGTGATTGGCGCTCGCGCTCCTACCTTGAATTTAATTCACATTATTTATACTTTTTTTTAGTTCAGATATACAATGATGTAGATGTATGATGGAAGTATTGGTATTGGTTATTTGATTTATTAATAGTTATAAGTAATAAATAACACCTTTTTACTTGGATGTCACTTTGAACTTCACTCACGTCACTATGCAAGTGTTTAAAATAATTAGAATAGTCAATTGTATAATTGATACTAACAAGTTTAATAGCTCTTCTTTTGTATTCCCATAAGTTCCATGAATAGTCCTTATCTATGAAACTCTCTTCAGGATGTGTGTCTGTTTGTATTTCCTTGTCTCGTACCGGCTTCTTCGTTTTCACTAGGCCTCTCACGTTGAAATACCTTAACAGATTAATATTATCTTATTTATTTGTATTATAAAAGAAGCACTTATTAGTAAATTATTTTATTCATTAGTATTATAAACTTATTTATAAGAAATCGCCTGCTGCGTTAATCCCTAAATCTCAATTAATTCTACATTACAATGAACTCAACGTATGATAAATTGGACCCAATTTTGATTACCTGTTCTAGAGGAAACTTGACTTGCTTATTGCTTATAGACCTTATTTCATTTTGTTCTCTTAAAGCAGTTACGGGTGTGACTCTAAACATTTTTTTCCCCTACTCCTTATTCCTTTCTATATCATACTTTAAGATCATAACTGAAATGTTTTTTAACTCTTTTACTCTTTCATATCAAGAGAAAATTCCTACGAAAACTAATGTAAAAAAATGGGCTAAGTAATTATGAACTCGTAAATGAGAAAATTTTTCTGTTGGCTTGGACCGATTTTTTTAAATAGAAATATGTTGTATATGTTGTATTACTTACAATGGTGTACCCCTGCATGGAATCACCTGCTGCGTTAAACCCAAAGTCTCAATGTATTCTACGTTGCAACGAACGAATTCTATCACTTTTTCAATATACCTGAAAATTAAATAACATGTAAATTAATTAAAAGTTGGATTAAAAAAAAATGTTTCAAAGCAAATATTTAATACTGTTGGAAAATTGAGGGTAGCGTAGGATCAAATCAATTTTACGGAAAAAATGTATTTCCTTTTTTTCATGGTATGATATATTATACAAGAATGTATGGTAATAGTTGTAACAAAATTAAATAAAATCTCTCAAAAAGAGAGACCGAATAGAGTAAAATACTTTCAGGTTTCAAGTGACGGGATTTTTGTTTACAATATTTTAATTCCATCTTCCATTAGAAAACAGGTTTTCCTTAACTTCTATTATACTCAATATAAACGTTAACGGCAAAGCTCACCGCTGGTATCGTACCGGAGGCCTTATTATAAAGGGTAATCATTGTTAAGCCTCATTTTCCTTTTGGTTTTTACTGCGGTCTTAAATTACTTTGCTTTGTAAGTTTCATCGCACACCTATTACCCCAATTTTGAACCACTTTCCGTCTTTCAATCTTCCCCAAATTTAGACAATAGAAACCATTTAGGTGAAGACTACAGAAACAAAAAAAAGTTGAAAATGAGACCTGTTTTTAAAAATGTTTTTTTTTTTATATTAATTATAAACTCACTTCTTCGGATCCTTGCCGAAAACGTGGGCAGCTTGTGCATCTCTGAACCCGTAGAATTTTCCTTCGAATAATATGACTCCGATTTCTTTTCTAGCATCAATTAGAAATCCATTACTTTCCACACAATAAACGGGACAAAAGCCGTTGAACTAGAAATAAAATCGTATTGAAAGTTATTATAAATCCAGATACATAAATATTGTTTCAACCGTGAAATGTAAACAATTTAAATGACTCGTTAACAATGGAAGGTGAATGTGTGAAAGTTACTCCAATATATTGCTTCAGATTACAAAAAAAAAAATAAATAAATAAAAAATAAATAAATCTTGATTTAAATTCTAGGCCTGAAGATGCAAGTATGTGCGAAATATAGCCAAATTATAACTTAAAAAGAAAATATTTTCAGTCCTGGAGACCTAAAAGAAAAAGAAAATCAATAGTGAGCAACCACTTGTTGGTCACATATTAATTATGTTTAATAATAAATTAATTAATGCCTCGTCCAGACTGCCGCGCCGTACCCAAAAGAGGAAACAAGCATTATAGTCTCTTTATTTAGTCTCGCACATGCCCAGTTTGAGATGCGCAGGCGCAATTTAGATTGGGCATGCGCACTTTAGACTGGGCATGCGCATAGATCAATGTTCGGCACGTTTCCTCTGTTTGGTTTGACAGTCTGGACGAGGGTTATAAATGAGGTATTATTATAGGATTTAAATTCAGTATTGCTATAAATATGAGAATGTTTTCTTTGATTTTGAAGGACCGAGATTTTTTTCTCGATGAACGTTTACTTTAATCCGTTTTACTTTTGTTACTTTACTGCATTTACTTTCATAAAAGAGAAACGTGTATTTAATCGAGTCTTTATTCAAATACTTCGTGTTAGATAAACTATTACTGATTGAACTTGATTGATTACTACTTATAATCGGGACTCGTAAGCGAAATTTTTGGTTCCGAGCTTACCGAAGGTAACTGAAGCTATGTGATCGTTCCGGAGAACGAACAATTATTTTCAGGTCTCCGATTCCAAAAATGCCAAGACAGAAATCCGTTTCATACATCAGGGAACATTTTAGGTTCCCTGATGTTTTTGGGTCGGTCTCTCAGTCGGCTTGTCGTTCAATTTTTGCAAACCAGCATATATCTTAAAAAACTACACGTCCAATGTTAATGATATTTGGGTGGTTGGTAGTAGCCCATTGTTGGTCCCATATAAGTTTCAACCTTTTGCTCTCATTTGTTTCTCTTCTAAACCACACAAACATACATTAATTTACACCTATAGCTTCAAAAGTACTTATCTGATTTTTTATGAAACTTTTAGCTTATCGAAAGTAACCCGCAGATAACCCCAGATTACATTGAAGCGTCTGCACTCTTTAACTTTTTCTTAATTGGTACTTTATTTAAAATCAAAACAATTTTGACACTTAAATAAAAGGGGGAAATAATAAAACAAATTAGACAATAATGGCTTGTAAAAGGATGAAATCAATAAATTTCGTGATAGAATGCGAGGAATGTGCCACACCAATTGGCAGTCTATTAACTAGTTAATTTCACCATCTCGCGTTTTTATTTTTAAATTAAAGATTTAATCGCTTTTGTTTATGTATAAATCTAAATCTATAATCCTCAATTTGATTTGGCTGTTTTCTAAAATAATCTGCAATAAATATTTTTATCTTAATCCCTCAACATTTGTTGTAATATTACTATCTATATTCTGTATAATCACTTTTAGGAATGTTGTTGATATTTTGATAAATAGGTTGTTAGCTGTTAGCGTAGTTATCAATTTTGTTGATCATTTCATATTATAGAAGTAATTTAATTTAGCCTACATTTTATCGTAAATCATTACCTCTAGCTTTTCTGGAGATTCATCTATTAAATCCACTACCTCTCCTAGGACCATCGAAGAATCGATCCTATTGTAAAAATAACTAGTTTCGATTCTTGTGGTAACTTGAGAAGCTAATTCTTCTATATCCACCGGTTCTAAACCGTCACATCCTGTTAGTTTCTTTAAGCAATCAGGCATCCTATGAACCTAAAAATTGGATTTAACTTTAATTACAAACAACAGATTAATTAAATAATTAAAATGATTTAACTTTTCAGGGAGCATTAAGATAAGAAGTATACTTTTAGTACAATAACAATTTGCTAAATAATTAATTACCTCAGATAGAGTTAACACAGCTGATTGAGTATCATTAATAGAGTTAAATATGACGCAAAGTTCCTGCTGTCGTTCCCAAATTCCTCCAATCTCTTGAAATTTAGACTACAAGTTACAAGTGTACAAAATTATTAAAAATGGCGATTCATTTAACTAATAAGGTGAAATCAAGATTAAAAGAAATATTTTGTTTCGAATAGTTAAGCGATAAGCTTTTTTTTATGTAATGCATTACTAAGTATTTAATATTATAGAAAAGCGTGATTAGGAATAGATGAGTCCGAATACAAAGGGCGACCTCAACATGCAACATTTTTTTTTTTTTATTATTATTTCCTTACCATCGTCTGGGGCCTGAGATTTAGCCTGTTTAGTTTTTGTGTTGAGTTCGTCTTTAATCCCTCTAAAAATTACTGTTTAAACTTGAAGAAGAGTCCATAAGCAGGCAGATACGAAGAGCAACTCCACGCTTCCGAAGTCCCCACTTCTCTCATTCCTAAATCTTATCTGGTTTTTTTTGTTGAGTTCGCCCTTCGTATTCTCAACGCCTCAGATATTCCAGAGTTAGAAAAGAGGTTTCAAAAATATGATATCTTTCATGCAATTTCGCAATCTCCTACGAATGCAATATATTGACGATATATTACAACTTACATAAACTTTGTACATCGAAATGGCTACTTTTCCTCTTAGATCATTCATAAGACTTCGGATATGATATTGATAATCATCTTCTTGACGATAAAAGTCTTGCTGACAATCTCTAGCATCTTCCAGTAAAGTTCTAGAAATAAAATTATTATTCTCATGAATAATGTAAGTTATGGATGAACATTGTTTTAATAGACATAAGACATAAGGTCTAAAGATTGTAACTAGTATGGAAACATTGGATTTACAGATGATATTTCTCTTTTTAAATTATATTTTATACTATGATGACAGCTCTTCAGCTCTCCTTTAACCTCCTCAGACAACTCTCCTTAAATCTGCGCAGACACCAAGGCTCGGCTTGATTCCTCTGTTCGAGTTGGCAGCCTGGACGAAGCTTTAGAATGATATCTGAGTTCAAAATTTCTGAAAATTTTTCACTGACAGGTTTTAATTGCAATAAAAAGTCTTCTATTTAGCTACACTTACCTTACGAATCGTCTACACTGCTGTAGGAGTAATAGATACGATTTAACAGTATGCCCACTATTATTATTGTCAATGAATGGACTTGATTCAATTACAATCAAAGTCTGATCGACGGCATCAAAATGTACGATTTCTTGAATTGATAATGTAATTACTGCTGCGAGGGAATCCAAACAGGAAGCTAGGTGACTCAATTTCTCTAATATTACTTTACTCCCTTCTTCCAGAAGTGTGCTCTCTAAAAATATATAGATATATCTTTATATGCATATCAGAAAAGTGTATTTTGAATACGTTATACATTTTCAGAGTTAATTATTTAATCTTCTTGTTAATTTACTACAAAGACCACGTAGATCATCAAAGAAGTTTTTCAAGCTTTGATTTAATACTTCCATTTAAATACTTCTTATTGTTTACTATACATACGCTGGTTAGATGTAACTGATTGATTAAGTTTGTATTCATTGTAAAGAATGATTCCAGTGACAGTTTTCTTTAAATCGTCCAATTCAGTTATTTTGTTGTGGTAGCTTAAATGTATGAAACCTTCTAAGTTCTTCTGAGGAAAAATACTCTTCAAAGCAACTAAACATATTTTAAATTTGTGTTAATGAACGAGTAACTAATAAAGTTAATCGAATCTTTGATAATATTTTATTTATATATATATCTAAATCTACTATCTGATTCTAAGGGAACTGAATGCTAATTTCTTTGCGGGGTATGGAAAATCCCCATACCCTAAAATAGGGGGCGCTTCCCCCCAAAAAGTCAGTAAATAAAAAATTATTTCTCGAAAACGGTTCCGACGATTTAGATTTAAAACTCTAAAAGTAGTAGTCCAGTTTATTTTTTTTTTATTTTAACTATTTATTCAATCAAATCACAACTACAAAAATTAATTGTATTAAGTGAATTTTGTCGTACAGAGAGTAATAATAATATCATAATTATAAAAAGATAAACATACAAAATATAATAATAATAATAATAATAATAATAATATAGAAAATAAAATATTAGAAGATAAATAAATAAGTTTCACAGAGTCACTTATAAGGAGAGGCCATCCGCTGATGGTACTCCCATCACGTGATTTAAAATTTAATATTTCTTTGACTTAATTTAAGTTAAATCATCTCTAAGTAAGTCTCGGGGCCATTTCCTCTTGAGACGACGTCTAGGATTGCCAGGAATATGATGGGAGGATAGGTTCTTGACAAGAGGATTGGGATGGTTAGTGAGTTTGGAATGAAAGGATTTATATCGGAGGGAAGCAAGGGTTTGGACAAAGGGCACTTTTAGGTCATTGTGGATAATTCGGTTGGCTACATATGAGGGAGCATTGACAATTTTACGAAGGATAATGGATTGGAGAGACTGGATTTTATAGGAATTTGATGGCTTGGTCGATCCCCACAGTTCTAGTCCATAGGTCCAGATAGGTTTTATAAAATAATTATATACAGTTAGTTTGTTCGTTAGTGAAAGATTGGAATTGGTGCCTAGAAGTCTGAGTAGCGTCTTGTAACGTCTCTTCATGTCCGTACGTTTCAGTCGAGTATGTAAGTTCCAGTTCCAAGTTAGTCTTCTGTCTAGATGTAGCCCTAGGTACCGTACTTGGTTAGCTATAGGAAGTTGAAGCTGGTACAGAAAGACTGGAGGACATGTGGCTCTTCGTAGAGTGAATGTCATTTGAACACTTTTCTCCCGATTAGTAGTCCAGTTAAATATAAATCTAATAATATAAGATAAGCCATTTCCCCTGGAAAATCTACGGGACTTCTTTAGATTTTTAATACCCTATGTGTTTTTAGGATATAGATGACATTAACTAAATAACTATCATAAAGTGATAGTTAGCGCAATGTATGTTGGGACAAAGTAATATCACACTTCTCTTTATATGAGGGCATAAGGGGAGTAACAGTAACAGTCTAAAGAAGAACATCCGAACACCTTCTTTAGATTGTTATTCCCTTCTGTTTCCTTTATAAGGGGAGTAACAATCTAAAGAAGAGCCAAATCTTGTTCCTGAGATAATAGCTTATCGCTAATAGATTCGGATAGTTGCACTGATATAATATATTTTTTTATGTTTTAGGTAGTATTCATACTACGGAAAGATTAAATTTTAATTTAAATCAAATTATAATTATGTACATAACTGCGGGAAACAGACAGAGAAAAATAGACTCCAGCGCCGGGATTCGAACCACGGGCCTCTATATTTCCAGTATAGCGCATATAATATAGAGGTCCGTGATTCGAATCCCGGCGCTGGAATCTATTTTTCTCTGTCTGTTTCCCGTAGTTAATAATGATTATAATTTGATTTAAATGATAATGTATATGCAATACGATAGTGTTTGCACACTGCAATCAGCTACACAATTTGTGTGAGAGATAGACACTAAGGGATATATCATGCAAGCGTGGCACATAGGAACTGTTCCTGTTGGAACAGTTCCTATGTGTCACAGTGTCACGCTTTCGTTTTCGTGATATATCCCATGTTGCCTCTCACTCACACAAATTGTGTACATACAATAATAATTACACACATTTCAACAGGAATATAGTAAAACTGTAATAGTATTATAATAAATGCCTTCAGCCGCTAAGATATAGTCCTTCTTAGTCGCATCCCCGACACCGGACAGAAGAAGCATTGCTAGAACAATTTTCCTGTACAGATTTTGGTACTCTTGTCCGTCTCGAGGATCAGTTCGACATATGTCAACAACCAGTGGATTCGTGTGATCTTTGATAAGTTTCCTATAATTTTCAGCAACTGCCTCTAAAATGTTAATTGAAAGTATAAGTAAAATAGTCGATACAAACATAAATCCTTGATTGTGGGTTGTGGATAGGTGAATGGCAAAACATTTCATTATAATAAGAAAATTTACTCTTCATAAAATACCTTCTTGTTTTAAAATTAAGGTTTTTAGTATTACTTTTTGTTTAACATGTACCCTGGATGTACCCAAAATATACAATTTTCTAAAATCGTAAAAAAGGAAACCAGACCAAATTTCGACTTATCCAGAAAAAATATTCTTTATAATTATTTTTGGTAATATTCCAAACATCTTTCGCTTAAAAATGTCGAAAATCGAATTTCAAGAATTCCCTCCTCCCGCTATTTATAAAAAGTCGAATTTGTCAATTCTATTGGATGAGGGGCCAATTTTAAGGACTCGTAGAGTGCATTAACAGTTGTGGCATTTATATATTTTTAATTTTTTTTTTTTTTTTTTTTTACAGAAACGACGTGAAAGCTTTAATAGGGGGAATCTTGCTTATTATTTAAATATTATTTATTTATTTAATAGAAGAGTATAATTTTCATACAATTTTTTTTAATTGGTTTTTCCTTTAAGTAGCTTTCATATTGATTTCATCAAATATAGCAATACCACAAATTGTAATGCACTCAATGAGATCTTTTAATCGACCCCTCATTTATTAGACTCTGACAAATTTGACTTCATACTAATGGCGGGGGGGGGGTCGAATTTGTGAAATTCGACATTTTTATGAAAAAAATAATTTTTTAATATGTAGTATTTAAAAAAATTAAAAAGAATACTTTTTTCTCGAAAAGTCGTAATTTAGACCGGTTTCCTCTCTTACAATTTTAGAACATTGTTCTTTTTGAGCATTGGGTACATTTTAAACTAAAAGAACAAGCTGGAGATTTGATGTAGAGTGAATGTTTTTTGTCATTACACTTATTGGCAACCACATTCGGAGTCATCCTGTTATTTTATTAATAGGATATCTCTATTAAAAAAAATAAATGCGATCTGTGTGAATTAGTGCTATTTCTTAAAGTTTTTACATTTAAAATTTTAATTTTTGTAAGAATAATTGCAAATATTTCGATTATATTCAATTAATTCCCTGATAATTGAGCATTAAATAGTTTAGGATATATAAACTGATTAAAATTAACATTGAGTTTTATTTAGAATAGTTTTAATTTTTACTTTTCCTCACTACTTATAGTAGGAAAAGTATTGTTTTTAGATTATTTTCTCCAAGTTTTATTCTTTGTAGCAATATTCGCTTCTAACCCGGAAGGAGTAGCAAACTGCTAAGTGCTGGGTATAATCGTCAATTCTCTCATTCTTACTAGGTGGGAAATGTCAAACTTTTAATTTAAGGCCGTATACTTGCTACTTCCATTAAATGTGCCTGGATCCCGGGCCAGTATCAGATGAATTCAACCCAATAACTTCATAGATGTATTAAAATCAGCAGCTTGACTTCGGATTGGGTTTGGGATGTACATTATTTGTTTTAAATATTTTCAAATCATTTTTATATTTAAATAAGAATATTTTACCGCTTTTGGAGATAACCTCAGTGCAACCTTCCCCTGTTTACGCGACTGTTAACGCGAGTTGTTTATATTTGTTTATTTATCTTGTCTTTTAGTCTCATTTGAGTGATAATTTTTAACTTATATTTGAATTTTCTTTTATTTAAACTTTGCTTGAGTGTTTCTTTATTTATAAGGATACTGTATCTTTTAGATTTTGTGTGTAAAATCAACGTTTTTCTACGATGTCAATTGAAATCGAATCGGCGGACGTCGTCCGTTTAATACAACAATACTTAAAAGAATCGAATCTTCTTAGAACTCTACAGACTTTACAAGAAGAAACCGGAGTGTCTTTAAATACAGTGGACAGTATAGACGGGTTCGTGTCCGACATAAACAACGGGCATTGGGATACTGTGTTGAAAGCCATACAGTCGCTTAAGTTACCGGACAGTAAACTTATCGATCTTTACGAGCAGGTAGTTTTAGAACTGATCGAGTTACGTGAGTTGGGGGCTGCTAGATCTCTTTTGAGGCAGACGGATCCGATGATCGCGATGAAACAACAAGAGCCGGACAGGTACATACATCTTGAGAATTTAGTAAGTAGGTCTTATTTCGATCCGAGAGAAGCTTACCCGGAAGGGCAGAGTAAAGAAAAAAGAAGAAATGCCATTGCTCAAGCACTATCAGGTGAAGTATCCGTTGTACCTGCGTCTAGGTTGATGGTTTTGTTAGGACAAGCGTTGAAATGGCAACAGCATCAAGGTCTTTTACCTCCCGGAACAACTATCGATCTTTTCAGAGGTAAAGCAGCCATAAGAGACCAAGAAGACGAGAAATACCCCACGCAGTTGTCAAAACAGATCAAATTCGGTCATAAATCTCACGTGGAGTGTGCTAAGTTCTCTCCGGACGGTCAGTGTCTCGTAACGGGAAGTGTAGACGGTTTCGTCGAAGTCTGGAATTTCACGACAGGTAAGATCCGTAAGGATTTGAAATACCAAGCTCAAGATAACTTCATGATAATGGACGAAGCCGTATTGTGTCTTACATTCAGTCGAGATTCAGAAATGTTGGCCGCAGGTTCACAAGAGGGTAAGATTAAAGTTTGGAAAATCTCTACCGGTCAGTGTTTAAGAAAATTCGAAAAAGGTCATGTTAAGGGAATTACTTGTGCTCAATTTTCTAGAGACAACAGTCAAATACTAACAGCATCTTTCGATTCGAGTATACGTCTGCACGGTTTAAAATCCGGTAAATCATTAAAAGAATTCAGAGGTCATTCTTCGTTTGTTAACGATGTCGCTTTTACAGGTGACGGACATCATATTATGAGTGCTTCTTCCGACGGTACAGTTAAAATTTGGAATATTAAAACGACCGAATGTTTAAACACGTTCAAATCACTCGGTGCAGGCGACATAACAGTTAACAGTATCCATCTTCTACCTAAAAATCAAGAACATTTTGTCGTCTGTAATAAGACTAATACCGTTGTTATAATGAACATGCAAGGTCAAATTGTGAGGTCGTTTTCCAGTGGTAAGCGAGAAGGTGGTGACTTCATATGCAGTGCCTTATCACCCAGAGGTGAATGGATATACTGTGTGGGTGAAGATCTTGTGCTATATTGTTTCTCCGTTTCTTCTGGTAAACTTGAGAGGACTTTGAATGTTCATGAAAAGTGTGTTATTGGAGTTACCCACCACCCACATCAAAACCTTCTGTGTACGTACAGTGAAGATGGTTTAGTCCGTCTTTGGAAACCTTAAATTTACTCATTTGTAAACAATTTGAGTTGAACCTAATTTTTGTATTTTTTTTTCTTTTTTGTATTTTAATTTTAATATATACCATAAAATTTATCATATTCTCTTTGTATAGTAATTGTGTACAGTTAATAAAAAACTTTTTTTATAACATGTATATTTTTTATGCAATAAGTCTGATTAACAGCCTGTAGTAAATACACAAATATTATTCAATTTTGATTCTAGGTTCTGACCATTTTAGTGTGTCCTACATTTTAATTATCTCTGAATAAATAAAACCACTGGTCAATATATAAGTGGTGGCAACTGGTGGCAGAGAGTCACCAGTACTGGATCGGAGTTGGCAATAGCAACTGAAAGCAGAGCAGAGTCAGTTTTATTCTACCCAAGATGTTGGATGTATGAAAGTTGTACTATTTTTGTTTCCGATGATTCTGTAACTGCCTTTTCTCTTGTGCCTTGTGTTGCTTCAAAACCTTATGAAACAGAGTGGGGAAAATCTCTTTCTGAGTAGAGGGTATTTTAGAGAATTCCACCGATATTATTTTAATGTCCATACTTTTGATGACAAAACAATGCATATATTCTTTAGTTTTCAGATACTTTGATGTTTTATATTGTAAGAAATTGTTGAATTTGATTTTTTTTTTTTTTTTAGAAAACTTGGTTATTTATAATTATATCTATAGTACACTGAGCCCAAAATATTACGTGGATTATGTTTTAATTAAAATATACTACTACCTTTACATTTGTACCATTGTAAATAATAGCTTTGGATAATGATAGTTTTGATAGAGAAAGTATTTTCATCTTCACATAGGAAATCGATACATAGATCCATCAAATAGTTGATGTCTCGTTCAAGATTTGAATGTGTCCCTGCAAACTCTCCCCGGGGATTAGAAATTTCTTGAACTGCCTGAAAATTAATTCAGATCATTTAGAGTCTATATCAGAGGTGATGCATTAAGTAACTGAGCCACATTCCAAGTGTTCAAATACATATTATTAAGAGCCTCACTATAGTTAAAGAAGAGCTAAATAACATGGGATTTGGATGCTTTAAGACTAAAAGTTGCATATCTTTCTTGAAGTAAATAAAATATTAAAACAAAAATCTTGTCATTCAGCCTCTGTGAGTTACAGGGAGGATTTTTTTATAAACATGTTTTCTAAATTGACAATGATATAGAGGAATATTGCCAGCCTGAAGAGCTCAAAGTAAGGGCAAAATATAGGTGTT
>KZ652044.1:117371-133140 GCA_001010745.2 Gerris buenoi
TTTTTTTTTTTAATTTATCCACTTGCTCTTTTCATTCAGCCCGAATTGAGTTACATATAATTTATTATTTTTTCTTTGAAAAATGTTTATTCAAAAAAATAGTACTAAGTTTTTAGTTGTGATTATTCTATTATTTTATTTATTTATTTATTTTTTTCTTAAAAATAGATTATTGGGTTAAGCACAATTTTGCCTAAAATTAAAGATCAAATGCTGAATTACAAATTTATGCAAGATGGTACCCCGTCCCGTCGCTCCTTGCAAGATAATTGCCTAGACTTCAGGCAACATTAGGCTTAACACATCTTCAATGTTTGTTATAACACTGAGGGACTCCTCCCAGTTACCTACATGGTAATTATTTATTCTAACAAAAGTATAATACTAGACAAGATCACTACCTGGATGACTTTTTCTAAGACCCTATTTTAAACCATCACTGCGTGACTTTCACCTAATCGTATTTAAATGTATAGATATGAAATTTAAAGTAGAAAAATGTAGTTTTCAGACCCTGCAAACCCCATAAATCTATCTACTACAGCATCTGAGTTCTAAGTGTTCAAAAAAGTGAGGTTTTTTGGCCCACCCTGTATATATTTTCAAAAACTTTTTTTTCATATGATTAGGAGGCAGCCTCCCAAATTTAAAGCTGAATGGACAGAACATGAGTTAAATTATTATTAATTAAACAACAAACAAAAAATAAATATTTAACTAAAAATACCAAATATTTAATTTCATCTTCTTTATAGTCAAATCCTCTTCGGAAACATTCGTATTTAATTGTCTTTGCCACATTTTCAAGAACATACTCATTGTTATCAATAGAAAACATATTTAAGATTGAATTTTAAATGTCTGAATTTATTCACAAGATGACAGATTGTTTTTACGTTGTCCTGATAGAAAAGGAAACTTAATCTCTTCACAAAACGCTAAACCTTTTTTTTGTGTGTTTATATTGGTAGAAATATTTAAATCAAAACCAACATTATTTTAAACTAAAAACAAAGAGAGATTATCTGTCAAATTATTTGATAAGGAGAAATGACATTATAGTCAGCTGTTTATTGTTGAATTCATAGCAACACCTATTGAGCAAATAGAATGTAATGCCATAGCAACCTTACAAGAAAGATTTTTTTTATTTGTTTTTAATAAATTGATGAATGATTAATATTAAATTAATAATTGGAATAGAAAAATAGGTGTAACACTTAATAAGTGACCCTCCTTTGATTTGGAGTAATATTTGAATAACTATCATATCGGTTCAAACTAGCATCAACTTGATTTTCGGTCTGCTATCTAATTTTGTACTCAGGATCATAAAAAATAAAAATCACATTGTCCACCAAAATACGTGGGACATGGCCGCTCTCCGCCATTTTTTATTTTTTAAATGCCTATTTGATATTGGTCCCGCAGATGAACATAGCCGACCACATATTCTTATAAGTCATTAAAAGATTAACTTTTACACAAAATCCTAGCTTGATGTTAGTCAGGCACTTTTTTTTGCACGCTATCTCTTGTACTATAATTTTAAGTAACTGAGAATGGACTTGACTCTAAATTAAAAAAAAAAAATCAACTTTCTTGTATGTGTCCTTTGTGTTTGCTCCTCTATGTGTCTCGAGGTTTTCCAATTCTTTTATCATGTGGATCTCACTCATGCACACATTTATGCCAATACTTCTCTCTTTTTTTCTCAGTTTGTGTTCTATCCATGCCCTTTTCATCTCTCTTTCTACATTGATTGGGTACTGCTCTGTTCTATTCAGAAATCTTTCATTAGATATTATTATCAGATCCCCTGGGTAGATCACCTGAATTACTCTTAGTGAAAAAAAAAAAAAAAAAAAAAAAAATTGTGGTGTACTTTTTAATTATTAGTCAGCTTTAATTTATTCTTACATTTTATTCTAAGTTGCATATTTTTAAAGTATAATAGAAAAAAATAAAAATTAACACTGAGTAGGCTATGGGAAAACCACAATATTTCTCTGCACATATCTTGGAAAACTAATAGAGTTATCAAACAACTATAAGGGTATTCTTTGGTAGAGAACAAGCCAATCTACAGTTTCTTCATACAACCATAATTATTGTTATCCAACACTTAGCAAGTGGGACATTCGCAAAAAAAAAAAAAAAAAAAAAAAAAAAAAAAAAAAAATCTGTTTCCATGACCTTTGAATTTAAAAATATTTGTAGATGCCAGTATGAAACCTATGGGAACTTTCTATTTATTTATAATGCCTAAATAAAGGTGAGTACAAAAATTCAGCTTATTTTATTTTTTATTTTTTTTTTATAATTAAAGTTTAGTGTGAGAGCATTCATCTATGAAGCAAAGAAATCAATGGTTCATTTCTGTGGTAGAAATCATTGAATCTTCAACCATGTTTCAACAACATGCTCTTACAACTACATTGCTATCCATTTTTTTTTTTTTTTATAACAAGGCTTACATATCCAGCAAGCCCTGTAAGCCCATCTGGAGGGCTTTCTACATTCGCCCCACTATCACTTAGCTTTTTTCGCTCTTCAGTTTATTGTTTCTTTTACTTCCCAGCCCCTGTGTAGTGGTGCTAAGCAATTGCTTGTCCGCCATTAACGTAATAAAACACATTACATTAACAGTGATAACTGTTACTCAACATACTAGATTATTTAATTCAACACACAATCTTAAAAAAAAAAAAAAAACATAATTTAAATTTATAAAGGGATACGGTATTTATTTATTGATATACACAGATAAATATATATATATATTAANATTCCTACAGTAAATATGTGGTGTGCTCATACAATAAATCCTAATAAACCAATAGCTAGTATAGCATAAATTATACCTGTTGATCCAAATGCATTATTTTTTCCTCTTTCTTGTCTAATAATATGCGAAATAATACCAAATCCTGGTAAAATTAAAATATAAACTTCAGGGTGTCCAAAAAATCAAAATAAATGTTGATAAAGTACTGGATCTCCACCTCCTGCTGGATCGAAAAATGATGTATTAATATTTCGATCTGTTAAAAGTATGGTAATTGCTCCTGCTAGTACAGGTAATGATAATAGTAATAATAGTGCAGTAATTCCTACAGATCATACAAATAAGGGGATTTTTTCTCTTGTTATACCTGTTGTTCGTATATTAATAATAGTTGAAATAAAATTTACAGCTCCAAGAATTGACGAAACACCAGCTAGGTGAAGTGAGAAAATTGTTAAATCTACTGATGCTCCATTATGTGCAATATTACTTGATAGTGGTGGATAAACAGTTCAACCTGTTCCTGCTCCAGCATCAACTAAACTTCCTACAAGTAATAATGTTAATGAGGGGGGTAAAAGTCAGAATCTTATATTATTTATTCGTGGAAAGGCTATATCTGGGGCTCCAATTATTAAAGGGACAAGCCAATTTCCAAATCCACCAATTATGATTGGTATAACTATGAAAAAAATTATAATAAAAGCATGAGCTGTAACAATCACGTTATAAATTTGATCATTTCCAATAAATTATTCAAAATATCTATTTAACTTCTTTTTTTTGTAATGTTTAAAGCCTCACATGATGGCACTAATGTCGCGACATTTAATGTCGTGACACTGCTTTGCACTCAGCACCTTAGTTATAGTGCATTTAGTGCCGTGACACCTACTGTTCATACGGCGACACTGATGTCGCGACATTTAATGTCATCGTGTGAATGTGGCTTAAGGGTTAGGCTATTTCTCTACTAGTTCCTCAAATAATGATTCTCAGGGGGTGGGTTTTTTGTGCATTTAAGTAATTTTCCTCAAGATGTTGAATTTTTAATTACTAAAAATCTGGGTAAACTCCAAATCAAAGTGGTCACCTATCAAGTGACAAACTACTATCATCAACTTAATTTGTAGTCTACAAACTAAGTTCATATTCAGGAACATGAAAATCACATTTTCGTCCAAAAAAGGTGGGGCATGCCGTTCTCCACGTATTTTTGCCACACATGTCCCAAAGACAAACTTAGCTGACTACAAATTCTTCAAAGGTGTCAAAAGATTAACTTGTACACAAAATTCTAGCTTAATGTTAATCAGATTTTTTTTTTTCTTTTTTTTGCATGCTTCCTCCTGGACTATTTACTTTATATAAAACAAAATCTTAAAACATGAAGGAAGTAGAAAAATATCCTAACACCAAAACGTTAGAGGTAAAACCAAGAAAAATTAAGTTGAAAGTTGGTTTTGAGACCATTTGAAGCATATATATTATGTTCACTTTGATGTATAACTTTTACCTATAAAACCAAAAGTAGTTGCAGAAAAAAATGCAAAATATCTATTTAAATTTTAATTTTATGTCTTAGGCTATTTCTCCGGTAGTTCCTCAAATAATGATTCTTAGCGGGTGGGGTTTTTTTTGCGGCATTAAGTCATTTTCCTCCAGATGTTGATTTTTTTTAGTACTAAAATCTAGGTATATGAATTTTTCTCAACTAGAACTTGATAGTTTACAGTTAAATGATCTTTTTTTGATAAATTACAATAAAATAAAAAAAATTGAATCTTTTAAGATCACATAAAAAAGAAGTAAAACTTAAACAAAAAACCAGAGCCTCTATGTCTATTTTTAAATCTCCAAATCTAATCTATAAAATGTATCAATGCACCTCTCATTTGTAATCAACTTTAAAACTAATTAATGACTAAAAAAAAAAAAAAAAAAAAAAAAAAAAAAAAAAAAAAAAAAAAAAAAAAAAAAAAAAAAAAAAAANAATTCAATGTTTTTGTAAAAAAAAAAAATCACACAGATTGATTAGAGCAAATTGTATTACATTTTTATATTTCTTTAAAAAGATTTTAGTTCTTTTATACATTTATATTTTATGAGAAATAAGTTTGTAAAATAGTGTTATGCAGTCTAAACACAATTAAAATTTAGGTGTATTTGAATTTATAATAAAAGTAAAAAAAAAGTATTTATATTTGTAGAGTGCAACAGAAAAGAACTTATTTATTAGTAAAAAGACATCGTTTTAATGCACGGTGGCCCAATAATGCCCGTAAACACCTGCAGTAAAAATTTATTAATATTAATTAAATAATAAATTAGTTTATATTATTTGAAATAAAATAATAAAATTAATTATTAGGGTGGTTCCCTTGAGGACCACCTAACGTTAAGAACATGGGACATTTTTTATACCAGGGCGTACAAAGGGTTAAACCTAATATTTCGGGAACTGTACATAATAGTTACACCACAGGATAATCTAATTTTGTTAATTTTGGCAAAAACAATATGAGTAGTGGAGGCAAAGGATGGAACTCACTCAGTTGAGGTTCCCTTACCTGTGAACCACTTCCAGGTAGAAAGGGATTTTTACTGTGTTACAGTTTGTATGATCAGAGCTTTGTAAAGCTATTTTAACACCCTTCCCAGGTTGTCCACTTATAGCGATAGTTGATTTTTCCAAAGTAAATGGAACCTCCCTTTACTTGAATTGTATTATATCAATTAAGATAAATTGATACAAATAGTTTAATAATTTATTTATAATTTACAGAGCTTGCTTTCAAACTGAAATGATCATTATTAGTGCAAGAGAAATTTTTAGAAAAAAAATTAAAATTTGAGAAATTTGAATTTCTGGCTCGAAGAAAATGGAATGGGAGAATTCCTTTTCCCTTTATTTTAAACCTTTGTTAAAGCTGACTATTTCTGGATGAAAAGCTAGATCACTCTGTTAAAAACCAGAAAGACAATGCTAGTTTTAGTACAATCTATAACAATTAACTACTTAAATCTTTCTCAAGCTATAATATTGACAGTTTATAAAAGACAGTTCATCTCTGTTTACCTTTTTATTGGTGAAGGATGTAAGCTGGGCCTTGTTTTTCTGATTTAAGAAAAAAACTTTTTTTTTTTTTTTTTTCAATAAATTACACGCAAAATGTAATCACGGCTCAGATTGTCGACTACTTAGAGTAATCGAAATAGCTTGGAACATGTCCACAAAATACCATTGCATTAAAAATGTTCCATTTATTGTGATCAATGTTGATTGATCACAATTTCAATCAAATTTTTAATAATTTTCAGGGTAACGTCTAGAGTTGTAGCACTAGAGTTTCAGTGTACATCCTTTTTTCTTAGAATGTAAACCTCACCTCACCTCCCCACATGTCTATAAAGGATCACCAGATCTCAGTGTTTTTTAGTCTTAAAATTATTTGTATTCTTTCATCAACAAATTTACATGAGTTCAAAGTAAAGAAAATTTAAACCAAGAATGAGCTCTTACAAATGTCGTGATCATGTACATTTATAGATGCATTAGTTTAGTCCCTTAAGATTAATTTTGTATTGTTCCTAAAAAAATAAATAAATAAATTTTATGTACATTATTCAAATGATTATATTTATTATCTAATGTGTCATCAAATCAGTGTATGTAATAAACACAGTTTTGTTTTGAGTTTTATTTCCTTTTACTAATTATTATCAGTCGGTTTATGTTATCACTTTGTCTGGGGTCCCAAAGTGATCACATTTATAGCTCTCATAACCAGAGACGGTAAAAAGTCATAAACGTCATAGTCATATGATTTTGTCATAAAATAGCCATTTTACCCATAAACGTCATAAAATGGTGGTTTTTTGGAATAAACGTCATAGAATAGCCTTATTTTGCCAAATTTTTAGCCAAAAGGTGTTTGTTTTTTGTTAAAGCAAATTTTTAAATTAAACATTCGTGATCCGGTACCAGGTAAAAGTGCAGTTCGAATAAAAAACCCTTTTACCAGCTTAGTGAAAGACCTGGGCTCTTAATTCCCTGACCACTTGTGGACTTACTAATTCCAAACAGGGGCTCATGATTGGCTCCTTCTTAGAAAAACTCCTCTAGTCAGCCAATAGTAAACCCATTGAGTAGGCATTGGGGAGTCTTCTGATTGGCTGTTCCAGGACTTAAGATTTTGTACATATTCATGGTAAGGGAGTAGAATCTTTAATTGCTCATTTGATTTCTTACTCGTGTCTGGACCGGCCTTAAGTGAGTGTCAGAGGAGGTGGACTTTTCTTTGGAAGGTAAAACATTCTTCTGTAAGCCATGTGATAAACGGGTAAGTTTTATACCTACTTTGTATCTGAAATCGTCAAGGTCTTGGCTTCACTGGAGAGATGCTGTCAATTCGCAATGCAAAAGAAGCCCTAAAAGCTCCAGGACTGGAAACCCACCTGAGCTACATCAACAATAACTTAGGGACATTTCCTGACTTAATAGAAGGTCTGCAAAAACAGGATATGCTATTTCCAAAAGGCGACGAAAAAATCAAGACTTTTCAGAACCTATTGGGGAAGAGTGGTGGAATAGGTGAAAGAAAATTTGACTGCTGTCCTCTTAAGGAATCCTGAATGGGAACACGCCCCAGGCCATGGCTGCCCAACTGAAGGGCGAAGAAGTTGGGAAATTGCCTGAGAGGTGAAAAGCAAATGACGTTTGATGCATGAAATTTGCTCCCACTTATTATTTATTAAATGTTGTAAATATAATTCTGTATTTATGAAGTATTGAAATCTTTCTTTTGAACTGTTTCGCTCCAAAATAACGAAACGCTTCTCATAAAGATTAAATTTTCACAGTGAAAATAAACGTCATAATTTTGGCTAAAATGTCATAAAACAGACGATTTTCTAAAAATAAAGGTCATAAAACAGACGATTTTCTAAAATAAAGGTCATAAAACAGATGATTTTCTAAAAATAAAGGTCATAAAACAGACGATTTTCTAAAATAAAGGTCATAAAACAGGATAATAAAAGTCATAGAATAAAGGTAATNGATATACTACGTTCACACATCGTTTTGAAAGGGTTTCGGATCCAATTCGTTTTAAAAACGATCCGCGTTCTTACAGCAAAAAATACAGGTGATCGAAATATTTGTTTTCAATATTTTGAACCACAGTATAGAGAATCCATGGTACATAAAAAAAATTAGTTACATAGAGATTTTCTGTAATAATTATTATTTTTACAGCCTAATCATGTTCTTTATTAGTAACTTATCCCAGTAATGATTTTTTTTTATTATGCACAGAATATAAGTGGAATTATTTCATATCAGAAACGTACTAATTCACATTCGGCAGTACAACAAATATTATGTTTACAAACTAATTGTGTTTTTAAAGTATCTTTATTACCATTGTGCTAAAAATAGAAAAAAATCAAATACCACCGTAAATTAAATAGATAAAGTTTTCTAAAAAAAAAGGGACATAGGTATCTCTTATTTTAAGTGCCAGGTCTTCTCATGGGGGTCTTCAGTGGGTGTAGTTAATACCTACACCTCATACTTGTAATTTTAATTCAAGGAAGCCTATTCGCTAAGATATACATTTTTATTTTATTTAACAAAAAAAAAAAAAAAAATCCTTGCCAATTAAAATAATTTTAATCAAACTAATTAATTTAGTAAATTAATAATGATTGTAATTATAAGAATAATGTAAATATAAGAAGTATTAAGGTTTTACTATAAATAAAAAGAAACTGATTTTTTTTAATACATTGCATCTTTTAAATATCCAACATACCAGCTTTACAAATTAAATAAATACAATTGTGTACATATATATAAATAGATTGATAGAATTTTTAACAAAAAGAAAAATAGAAAATAATTTAATATATATTTATATAAAAAAAGTTTATAAATATTGAATTAATCAAGAAAATTTGATTAATATATTGAAAATTTAATCAGATTATCATTTAAATGTAAAAATATGTTTGTTTTAAAAAGGTCTGTAATTCAGTCAATTATGAAGAAAATTCTTTACTATTATATTATTTAATTAATAAGGTTTTTTTTTTATCTTATTAGATGTTTTAACAAACAGATTTAATTCTTAGTGCTATTTTATACTGACTAGTTTCAGATTTTCTTTTTCTCTCCTCTCTTTAATACGAAGCATGACAGAATGTTTGATAAATAACATTAAATATTTTATATCCATATGAAGTATTGAATAAAACCAAATAAGTAATGCAAAAAAATAAAAAATAAAATCATTCTGATACCCTATAATTATTGATATTTATTGCTGTGACAAAATTAATTTGAATTCGTTTTGTTTACAGTTGGCTTGCAAAAATTTTTATTTCAGTGAATATCCATAGAGTCATATTTATTTTTTTTGTAAGTAAACATTTTTGTTTTAAAGTAAAAAAATAAGGGACCAATAAATGGTCTCTGATGTTTGAAATGGATTCAGAGATATAAAATAATGTTTTTCAGAATCGTTTAGTTAACTTTTATAAGTAATGTGTTCATTTATTTATATTCTTCAATATCTATCTAATATCAATACATTTTATTTTCTTTGTTAGTTTGCAGATATTCTTTTAGAACGTATAGTAGCACTATTTTATAGTTCAGGTCTGTATTTAAAAAATAATTACATCTCTGTCTCTATCAAGTAATCACATAAATCTAGAGCAAGGAACAATTTTTACTCAATTAATATATTTTTGACAGTATAATTTAATTTATTAGAGCCATGTAATAGAAATATAAATTAACATTAATTTCCTTTTGATAATAATATCTTATAATTATACATTTTGACCCCAAAGCAACCTTTGCTCTTGAAAAAATTACTTATTTGCTTATTAAAAAATATTAAAGTTATGTTAGAAAGAAATATTATACAACAAAATTTTTGTTTATGAAAAAATATTAATGTGTACATGTAAGACAGGTTTCCTTATTCCTGGACTATTCCCTCCAGCACAATGCCAGAGAAAAGTACCTTGGACACTTACCTCAGCACAATTCTAGGGAGAAAAGTACCTTGGACACTTGCCCCAGAACAATTCTAGGGAGAGGAATTTTTTTCTACCTGACAGAGAGGAGCCTGGTAATACTATTTTAAGAAACCTTGTACCTTGGTCAGAATATTATGTGAAATATAAACATAAATCATACACAGTTTTCCAATAAACATCTTTAGCTATACTAACTCTGTAAGGAGGATTCATATCATGTGTTTAGGCTATATATATAACAATACATTCATAAAGTTGTGAAGGCGTTACTTGGTGTTTTCCCCCACCCTTCCTTCTTTGTTTACTAGCGCAGTTTTCTGTTTGAGTTATAAACAAAACTAAATATATTATTAAAATACAATACTAACTTTCTAAAAGGATGATTTTAAAATTAAAAATAAATGTGTATTTAATATTATCATTTCTATTTATTATAAAATTGGCAGACTTGAAAAATTAAATCAAAAATATAAACAAGGGAGAAGCAGGGCCGTAACTACAATCTTGGGGGCCCTGGGGCAAGATTATTCTGGGGGCCCTACGTGGTATAAAGGGGATAATAAAGAAATTCGTGTACAAACTAATAAGCATAGACCTTAGCTTTGTAAATGTGGATGTAAAAAATATAGTAATATTTACTACCTTCACAAATCGTTTTGAAGCGTTTAGGATATTCACAAACAAAAAATACAGGTGATCGAAATATTTGTTTTCAATATTTTATAACGGTGACGTCACGAGAACAACCTTATTTCTTGTTACCTAATATGTCCACGAATTTTTACATTTTATTAAAAGTTGTTACAGGTTTTTTAAAAAATGTCTGTCTGTCTGTCGTCTGTGCAGACGCCTGGAGCCTAAACTACTGGGCCGATTTTGACGAAATTTGGCATATATGTTCAGAAAAATCATACCCCGAGGTGAAATCGAGAAATGAATTTTAGCTTCAAATTTGGGGCGCTACCCCCCAAAAACTTTGAAAAAACGTGAAAAAAAATTATTTTTCGAAAACGGTTCTGACGATTTTGATTAAAATATAGCCCATTTAAATACGAACCAAACGATATAAGCCGTTTTCCTGGAAAAAATCTAGTTCCGGAGAAAATAGCTTAAAACGCGGACAGAGAGAGCCCGGGTTCGATTCCCAGCCCAGGAGTTATCTCGGACCGATTTTTTGTCGTGTGAACATGTAAAGTTTTAAAAACGAATCGGATCTTTAACACTTTCAAAACGATGTGTGAACGTAGTAAATATTACTGTATATTTACTTTGTACAAAAAAAATTGAAGGAACTTTTTTAGTGATTTTTTTTTAGTGTCTAAAAAACACGTCTAAAACGTTATTTTTAGTCTTTACCCCCGATTTGCTAGGGGGTGGGGCACCCACCAGCCCGCCTAAATATTATATTGGTGTCGGCACTCGGCACCTACAATTTTAGAAATTAAGCACTGGTTAGACTACATAAATACATATATAACAAAAAACACTTATAAAGGTGTACATTATATTGAGTAAGCGTCAGGGTTTTTTGTCAGTCCACCGTTTAATAGTCCTCAAAAAACTTACTGGTGAACTACGTATGTCATGGGGCCCCTGGTGCGTGAAAATATTGTATCTTTTTCTGTAAATTTCTAGGGGGCCCCTATTTTCAAAAGAAACTTTTAATAAAAGTCCATATTTATTCTTTCCTGAAACTAATTTTTTCTGATAAACGGCTTTTAAAATTTACATTATTTCGTTATGCTCCTTGAAATTCAAATAGGGCTGAAGGATCAGGGGCCCATTGCGGCCGGGGGTCCTGGGACACTGCCCCGGTTGCCCCGGTGGTAGTTACGGCCCTGGGGAGAAGACAGGAAGGTTTCAATCAGGTTAGGTTCAACTTGAAAAAGTTGATTATTCTAAAGTGCATAAAAAAAGCAGGTTATGAACCCACCTTAAGGCTAAACATTTAATATATTAACAATTAACCCCTTCAGCTATTCCTCCTGCAGTTTTTCATACATAAAAACTGTATGAGCAAAATTTACGTTAAAGCTGTGTGGGCAAAGTTTGTTATTAGTTATACCTAAAAGCTTTTAATATGTGTATTTAAAGAAATGAAGTTAATATGTAATATTGGTAAAGATGCTTTCTTCCACCACGCTTCCAACCTGAATTAGCAAAAAAATTAATAAATAAAAAATAATTAAATAAATAAACATAAGGTTAAACTAATCAAGGGGTGTATAGCATGGTATTATAATCGTCATAACCCCTTTACTGCATTAATATATGAAGTATGTATAAAAGATAAACTTAGCGTGGAAGGTGAACAGCAAAATCCTTAATAATAATAAACTGCAATAAATCATTACTTCTAAAAAAAGATGCTCTGTTGTGAGTGATTTTTTTCTCCCGAATAAATATGTGTTTTCATAAATTGCAAATACTGAAATAAGAAATGTGAATTAAAAAAGAGAGAATGAAACTATAAAATAATTAATTCGTATAATATCCGTCTGTATACTCAAAAATTAATTAAAAAAAATATTAATTTATAGATCCACTAAACAAAAAAAATAAATAAATAAATAATAATAATACAGTCGGACCTCCATACAACAAACTCGATGGTTCTGGAAAAAAAAAATTTGTTGTATAAAAATTTTGTTATATAGAATTTCTTTTAATATAGAACCACAGTATAGAGAATCCATGGTACATAAAAAAAATTAGTTACATAGAGATTTTCTGTAATAATTATTATTTTTACAGCCTAATCATGTTCTTTATTAGTANTCTTATTTATTTGACTATACAACCGGCAATATTTTCTGTAGGAATCAAGCAATTACTAGTATACAAATTTAACCAAGTTTTATTTAGATGATTACAGACTTTTGACAGCAACTAAATTAAGATTCCCAGTCATAGTGTGTTCCACAGTTGTGCTACCAAAAGAATTTCCATCACATGTTTAAAAAATGTTTGCTTTATAAAACTGTTTTTTTTTTAAGAAGAAGAAGATGAAGAAAATAATTAATTTCAACTTATAGCTTTTTTTTTAAACTTTATCAACACATTACAATACATTTCCCTGGTGAAAGGAATGAAGTTTGTTTGGTAAAACTTTAAATTTAGATTAAAAAACTTTCCTACCCAAAATCAGTTCTAAAATGCCTCAGTTTGCTGCTGCAAGTAGATAAAATATAGTATTATACTGTGTTAATCACTTAGCACACCCTAAGAAGTAGTAATACAATTTAATATGATTATGAAAGAGGGTGCTTCTTAGCTTAAAGTACATGAATTATAAAAGTATTCGTCTTTTCAGACAATTAAATTAGCAGATTGTATTCTTCCTATTTGTATCACAATCTATAGAATTAAGAGTTAATTTAGAATAAATTTTATGTTTTCCGAAACCATACATATGATCATGATAGGTCCAAAACAATTATCCTCATTTCTTATTAAATAAAATGCAGATAAGAAACTATTACCCTTGACCTGGGAGGTAGATGTTAAAATTGCCTTTGATAAACTGAGGTTTTATTAATGTCGTAACCAAACATACTGGTTGCATGACACTAGATAAATTCAAGATAGATTGGTACCACTGGCTCTATGAAACTACAGAAAAACCATGCAAAAATTTGTACTCACAAAAAATTTTTCTTAGTAAAAAAGAAAAAAAATATATATGTTACTATGTCAAACTTTTATTTAGCTCTCAATGTTTGCATGTATGTTCGGGTCAAATCTTACAACTGGATTATAAAGCAGTTATTCAAAACCGATTGACTTGAAATTCTGCATACTTGTGTAGTTTGGATGACAATGCATGGCTAGCTAAGTGACGTCATTCTAAATCCAATACAGCCGACAGCCCAAGATAACGGACTAGTTATTTAATAAGCATGCCCATGATATTAAATGATTGGGTTTGCTGAGAAGAATGCAAATAAAAGCTTGTTTTTAAAAATGTTTTTTTACTACTAATTTTTATTTAGCATACATACTCATATTAATAATTTGTTCATTTGAGTAATTAATTTGATAATAATAAGTTGAAATTTTTCTTTTTTTTATGTTATTTAGCTTTGCTGGCTCTATTAGAAAACTGAATAGGAAGAAAGGGAGAGAGGGAAATTTGACTAACAAATAAGTTGTGGGAACAATCTAAATTTGTTAGTCAAGATTTGTCAATAAGTTAATTATATTGCAATTGTTTATATCAAGATGCTTTTTATCAAGATATCCTACCTCAGATATTCGAGCGTCTATGGTGGTACTAACCCCTATACTGCCGTGCTAAGCCAAAAAACCGTATCTACAGTTTTTTTGGACAAAAAAGTTTTGAGATAATCGACTTTAAAGTTTAAAGGCATATTACTCCCTTTTTATTCGTCCGATTTTTTATTATCTTATATTAATGAATTAAGAATTTTATTCTCTTTAGAGCCACATTTGTTTTACCTAAGTTAAATAAATACATTTTTGGGGGGGATCAAATTTATGAAAACAACTGTAGATAAGGTGTTTTTCTATCTGAATATAACAGGTTTAACATAACTGTGGTGTAAGTTGACTGTGATTTCAGAAGCGAAATTACCGTATCTACCGTCAGATACGGTCTTTTTCCTTCTGATTTGTCACTTAAGGCAATTTCGCTTAGTAAATTGTCCTTAAATACAAAAACCTTAACTAAAAATCTCTGTTTTCTTGTATTTAGGATGAAGATACGGCTTCGGGACCATCAAAAACGGCAAAAACGACCCCCCAAAACCCTGAATATGTCAAAACCTTATTTTCGACCAAAATGACAGATACGGTTTTTTGGCTTAGCACGGCAGTATACAATCACGGCTGTTTAAGTTGTTAAAATTGAGAGGATGCAAATCTTTAAATGCATGAAGGAAGGAGTCGTTCATGGTTAAATGATTCGCAATTCGAACCCGGCAAGATTTAGCTAATTAAAAAAGACGCATCCAGTTACGGAGAAATGAACTTTAGATGGAACCTATCTTTTTTGGAGATAGTATAATTTTGTTAGTGACATCATAATCGTAATGAGTAGGAATAACACAAACTATATATCGAAGTAAATTGAAATTACTTTAAACAAAGCAGCTTTCACACTTGAAAAACCCATCATTAGTAATTTCTATGTATGTATCCTACGCCCATAATCATCTACTTGATATACGCCCATAATCATCTACTTGATATACGCCCATAATCATCTACTTGATATACACCCATAATCATCTACTTGATATAAATGTCTTAAACAAATTGAAACTTATTCATTCAAATCAGTGTCTTGATTTTAAGGGTTCTATAAACAAATAAATTGTTTGTTCTATGAATAAATATTATTAGAACTGATAATGCTTCTAATCTAAGGGAATGGAATAGTGGTCAAATCTGTAACTTCAAAACATCCCTTATAATGTCATTAAAAACCAAAATTTATTACGAACATAGCTCTTGAATCTTTATCACTAAAAACAAAACCTCAGAGTGGCTCGGTATTAGGCCACAAACATCTCTGGCGTCACTCATTAGGTTCACTATGATGAATATCAACAAGTTCGATAAATATCCCAGTTTTATATTAATCAAATAATATTTCTTTAGATCGTTACTCCCCTATGTTTTTTAAGAAGATAAATGACTTTGACTAAATAACTATTAAGACAAATGGATGTTTAATCCAAAATAATATCAAATTCTGTTTTTATAAGAAGAGTAACAGTATAAAGAAGAACATTTCATATACCTTCTTTAGATTGTTACTCACCTCTGTTTTTTCTATAATGGAAGTAACAATCTACAGAAGTGCCAATCAAATTTGGATTTCAAACAAAAGTTACAGGATCAAACTCCCTGATTTGAGTTCAAAATGAGAAAGTTCAAATCTAATATGAGCTCTTAAAAAAGTGT
>KZ652044.1:142282-153500 GCA_001010745.2 Gerris buenoi
AAAAAAAAAAATAAAAAAAAAAAATAATAATAAAATAAAACCAAAGGTGTTAGAAAAATAATACATTTATGGGGGAAGTGTTTCAAAAGATAGTACAAAAATTGTAAAATATTGTAAAAAATATAGAGTCCTAAATTGAGGAATAATCATTTCCACTATTCTAGTGTTTAAGTAAGAAGTAAACAAAGGGAATTAGTGAAAAAAGAGTGTCTTCAACTAAATTTTCTAGATAAAAAATTTCTCCAAAAGGTTTTAGAGTAGATTCAATAGTTGAATATATATGTTTCAAGTTGAAATATAGTCAAGCTCTCTTGTCTTTAATCCAAGAGCAGCTTTCTACAGCTATCTAGTTGTAAAGGGTAATAGGAATGGACTGTATATGGAGTGATGAGATAAAAAATGAGTTGATAAAATAAAACGGTTATAACAAAGGGGTATATTGAGATTATTAAAATGGTGTCAAAAAATTAAAGGTAAGTGGAAATTGAAGTGTGTAAGAATGAGAATCGAGTTTGCTAGATTTGATGCGATATGTGGAATTTGGCTGACATAAGAGGTGATGGAACTTAATGAGCGAATCTAGCTCTATAAAACACAATAATTAAAGATAACAATCAATAAACTGTAGACAAAATTGAAAAAATGTCCATTAACACTAATATAATTTAAAGATCCTCAACTGTGTTTTTCTCCAGTGTATGACAGCGACTCTTTATAGAAGAGGTATAGTTCAATAAACATAAAAACATCTTCACGCAAAATAATTGTATATGTTAGAATTGACCTGTTCTAAAGCAGCCTTCTTCAGATTATCTGTGTAGGTTATAAGTATATTAGTGTGTTAAGTGTGTGTGCAGTTCAGATTATCTGAAGAAGGCTGCTTAGAAGAGCCAAAACTGGTCAATTGTTACAATATATTTTATTTTGTGGGAAGACATTTTTTTTTTTGGTTATTGAACTACACCGCTTCTATGATAATTTAAAGACTATTAAAGAAGGATTATTTTTTGGGATTTCCAAACAGGGTACTAATAATAATTAGTGGAGCTACTAGGTATTCTGGTGGTGACCACTTCTTAATGGATAATGGTTCTGAAGTTTCGCCCCACTGATCACTTTGTTACTTTCATCAGAGTACCACCTTGAACAACCCTGTAGCACAAGAGGTGAAACGTCAGAATCTTTATCCATTATGATTTAGTAACCGCCGGAAAACCTACAACTCCATTATGATTATCCATTATCTTTGATTGAGCCCTGAAGATGTCGCTCATGGGATAAATTATAGCCATCATCATGAAAATAGTTTTTTACAGGTTGTTGGCCCCTTACTGACTTAATATATATCAGTATATTTTTATCCGTTGTCGTTTATATTTCTTATAATTTTTTCAAGGGTTAACAGAGCTTGTTGACTCAACCTTAGGATTTTGTGTTTTAGATGGTGGCAGTTATTTTTACTTTTTGGTTATTAGTTATTTTTAATTTTAATTAATTGATAAATAATACTAAAAAAAGAAGTGTATTCTTTCAATAAGGTTTGAGGATTTTGAAAATGTGGGATGAAATATCACCTTTAAAAAAAAAATAAAATTATTTTTTAAGATGATGGATGGTTAAGGAGTGGCAATGATAAAAAAATTTAGTTTTTTTCCATTATGAGACTTTTGACCCTTTTAAAGGTAACTTCCAATCATGTTACTTGCATTGTTCAAAAATAAAAATATGAGTTAATTAATAATGTATAACAATTCCATTTTTTTCTATTTAAATAAAAGTTTGAATAAATAATTAACGATAATTTAAAATAAGAAAACTAATTAATCTAAAAATGTATTGTTGATTAAAATTTACTTACTTACAATAATGACCTTGCTGAAGTAAATTATTTTTTTTTTTTCTATCTCTATGAGAGAGGGTCATATATTTTTTTATCATTACCACACCTTAACCATCCATATTTATACAAAAGGTGATACTTTAAAGTTTGAAATAAAATAATATTAATCAATTACCCCTGTCCAAACCTTAAGAAAATTTGAGTTACATAGTCTCAAATATAGATTTTTTTTTTTTTTTGTCTATTATACTTTTTTTACAATTTTAATTTTAAAAGGTGCAAAAAATTATAAATGAAAAAAATATAAATATATAGTGCAAGTTTAAAGCAGTATATTCTTTAAAGAGTAGAAGTTCGAAAGATAAAACATTCATAAAAAATAGCAATGAAATAAATACAGTAGAATCCCGGTATTTCATATCCCGTTATATCATATATCCCTATAAATCGTATATAATTGCCAGTCCCTTGAAAAATCCCGATAATTGGTATAAAACCAATGTGTATTTCGGTCCTCTCAGTATAACGTATTTTTTTCCCTTTCGAGGTGAACATAAACGTCTTATAACTCGTATAATTCGGAGAATAATCCCGATAAAACGTATGAATGGAGGGGGAAATTTCCAAGATTTTGCTTATTTACTGGCTATATCTGTTGTTTTACTCTACTCAGAAAAAAATAACAACAGTTCACACTTAACTACAATTAGAGGAAGTATTAATTAAGTGTTTTTTTTTTTTTATTAATTCTGAATTGCAAAGGAACCTATTGGAGGGAACATTCTTCGGGGAAAAAATTAGAACTCTCGCGTGACGTTTGATCGGCATTAAACAAAGACTCAGGGGGGAGAGTGTGATTGTGTCCAAACCAAATGTAATTCCTGGACAGCCTAGATTCTAGATGAAGGAATAACTCTTATAATTCTGAGAAAAATCGCGGTTAAACGTATATGAAAGGAGAGGACCCGTTTCCAAGATTTGATTGTTTACCTCCTTCTGTTCTACTCGGATAAAAAGCTATGGATAACACCCAAACAAATGGTTTAATTTAAAAAAAAAAAAATATTATTGTTTTTAAACCTAGTACATAATTAATTTTTTTATGATCATACACAGTGTGTATATGTGCAAAATAAATACAAGTCTTAATTATTACATTAATTTTTCTTTTTTGCCATCAATATTTCATAATCCCGATTTAGTGAATTACTCGATATATCGTACTTTTTCTTCGACCCCTTGAAGATACGATATATCGGGATTCTACTGTATTAGCATAAATATTGTAAGTATAAAATAAAAACTTTTCTATAGTTAATACAAACCCTTGTATTATTTTGTCTAGGTACAGTACGAGATTTAAAAAATTCCAATTTTTTTTTATTGGCCTTAATAACTTTATAATATCAACCTTTAGTCTAGTGAGGGCGCAATAAAAATCTACTAGGGGCACGGTGTCCACACCTCAGTGAAAGGAATAAAATAATCCCCTAGCTAATAAATGAGTACAGGACAGCTATGGCAAAACCTGATACGTCTGAATGATAGTTTGCATCTTTTACACAATTATTTTGGAATTTATAATAATCCTATTTTCTTTCCCCTCTAGTGCCAAATTGTATTACATGACATTTTGTTGTTAATTGGAAGTGACATCCAACTTAGAGCTGTAACTTAGAAGTAAAAGGGACTATGTCCAAATTCTCAAATTCTACTATTTAATTAGTTGTTCTGACTGAGATTTTGTGGTACAACTTCATAATTATATCTAGTGAGGTTGGTAGAAAGTAACACAACAATATTGTCACCACAACTTTTTTTTTTAAATTAAAATTCACAAACACGTCACATTGTGATACACCACAATGGTCCTTTTTAATAAATTCTAACTGAGTGGATGAAGTAGATGGAAGATAAGATTTTACTTGTTGATAGAGCTCATAAGGATTAATGGAGGACATGTCATCAGACCGTAAAATTTGGACATTGGTCCTTTTACTACCAAGGTACAGCTCTAAAGGCCCCCATACACGGTCAAACATTTTGACCATGTATGGAACTGCTTGATGTTTGCGCAAACAAGATTTTTTAACTCAATTTCCCCAACATCAGGTTTGCGCAAACTTTTTCACAAAATGTTTGATTGTGTATGGGGGCCTTAAGTTGACATGCCACTACCAAAGTTTTCAGGTATATTTAATATACCTCTATAAAAACAACTACATCTTTTCTCCCCATCTCAGGAGTATAAGCTAACTGATCCTATTTCACCCCATTTAATCATAGAATGTTACACTCATGCATGTGGTGTAGCACCTGGTAAACTGGTCTAAAGATGCATATTATAAACACCATGCGTTAAAAAGATATGCATACATCAAATGAACAATCTAGCAGTTTTGGAAGGGTTAATAAAAAACCATCATTCTAATCTTAATAAACAATCCAGCTTAAATATTTATATTTGTTTTTAATATAATTTATAATTGCTAATTTGTTGTAAAAAATATATATTACTATTGATTTATAATTATCTATGTACACATAAAAAAGCAATAAATACATTCTTATTCTAGTTAATGAGGCAAGTCAAATTAAATGCAAGCTAATTAATGAAAAAAGAAAAGAAAAAGGGTTAAGTTAATTTGACCGCATAAATTGTCACCTGGTGTCACTTAGAGGTAATCACCTTGTCGTTTGAGCCTGCATACTTTGGTTTTCCATGAGTAAACGGCAAGTATCTGTACTTGATCATATGCTGAAAACAAAACAAAAAAACAAACATTTAGTTTATAGAGATATAAAAAACTAAGAACATTTATTCTTAAGGTTAAATTTGAATAAAGAGGATGCCCCAAACTGTAAAAATTAACTTGTTTGCCGTTTTTAATACATTCAGGCTAAAACTCTAAGTTTGTATACAGTATTAAAGAACTTTTAACACCTCATTACACTCATTTTTTAGGGATGAATGCGGAGGAAGAGGCATCATGGAATGGCCACTAGATTAACTAAACACATCACCCCTAGGATTTCTTCTTTTGTGGAGAAGTGACAACTGCCATTTTAGGTGAGGTTAAAATAAAATAGCGGTTAAAGTGAAAGAATTAATACCAGAAGAACCATGAATATTAATTCAGACCATAATCATGTGTCATTTTGAGATCCAAAGTTTGTGTAATATATTAAACGATTTCAGTTACATACATGACTGAACAGGTATGTTAGAAGATAATTGTTACAGTGACAAAAGATATTTCAAGCACTTTTGAAATTAACAACAATGAAATTTCTTTAATAAAATATAAAAAAACTAATTTTAATATCATAAATATTAATTTAAAAAATTAAAGTTTTATCAATTATAAATTTCTATTAATATTGGGGTTGCCAGATTATTTTTATTATTATTTATTTTTTTTTTTATTGCAACAAAATTATCTATATTTGATGCCTCCATTGAAAACTAAGACATATTAGCAATCTGAAATAACTTTAAAGGGACAACGACAACACCACCCTACATTTCTATGCAACTGATTAGTCAATGTTCTAATTATTTTAAAATTATTATAAATTTCTTTTTTCAACAGAAATACAGGATATTGCTCGAGCCAGAACATAGAAATATATCTGTAAACTATACCAAGAACTCTCTTATAAATGGTAATAGACAATAAAAGCAGAAACTCCAATAATTCAAATAATTAAGAAATTTGAACAGGTCCTGGGGTCCCAATTAGTTCAGATTTATGGGGCTCTACTTTATTTAAATATTGGTGGTAAATTATTTTTTTTAAAAAATGAACCCTACTACTACCTACTAACTAACTAAACCTTCCTAACTATTCCTTTGATACATATAAATTTGATAATTGCTTCCGAGCTTACCGAAGGTAACGGAAGCATTGTGTTCACTTTTGAGAACAAAAAAAGTTATATGCCTCTGATTTTAAAAATTCCAAGACAGAAATCCGTTTCAGACATCAGGGAACATTTTTGGTTCCGTGTCTGTCTGTCTGTCAGTCTGTGTGTCCGCGAATTATGAAACGTCCGACGATAACTTGAGTAATTCTTAATCGATTATCATGAAATTTGGTATACATGTTCATTTTACCAATGCTTAGGACGAGTTCGTTGGACAACGTTATCCGTCCAAGCGTTCACGCGTAACGCTCACGTAAACGTGAACTTCAAATTTAAAATTGGTATTTTCGGTCGGGAAAAAAATCGAACCATATCTATTCAATAAGACGAACATTTTTTTCGAATACAATTTTTTAGTAAAACCTACAGCGACACCCCTTAAAATAAGAAAAACAGTCGTAGCTGTGTTGACATTTTTTAAAATTAACGCTTTGTATAATTGAAAAACTGGTTGCACAAACCGGGTCTGATTTTTAATGATCTACAATTTTGGTCATAGGACATTTTGTCGTATCTCTATCGGTTGTACCCTAAATGGGGCAATTTTGGTTTTAATTTTTTCAATTTTTGCCTTTAAGCTCTCATATCTTTGGCAATTGTTGACCGATTTTAATTCTGATTTTTGGGCTTTAATCTGTCACTAATGCCCTTTAAATTAAGTGTTTGGTATGTTTTTAATTCGTCCTATTACCTGAGAAATTGAGAGTAAACTTTTTCCCGAGTGCCGTGGTCACGTGACCACTTTTTTTCGATTTCAGTATTGTGTCGTATATCATTTGAAAGGCCTTGATTTGTACATTAAAGCGGTTTTATTTGTTTATTTTTATAAAAATTTGTACCCGTACTTTCGTACCGATTTGTTGGTTTTTTGCAGGTAAAAGAGGTTAAATAAATTTTTCATAATTTTGTAAGTGGTTTATTTTTCTTTATTAGGTTATTTTATGCCTTATTGGATTGTTTGTTTATTTCAATATAATTATTGAACCCAAGGGTACAGGGGTACAATTGTCAAAATTAATATTTTAAATAATGATGTACATCGTTGAAAAGCTCTTTAATAGTAGATTAATAATTGTTATGGAGTGTATATTGTTATGTTTATTTTTTCTTAGGATAAATTGAAAATAACTGTTTTCTTTAGTTTTTCGGATTTGGTTGAGTAGGTTATTGTTTAAATGGATAACTTAATAATACATTTTAGCTCTTCTTGTCTAGACCATTACACATTGATACATTATGTTATATTTAAGCTTTATTTAACTTTTTCACCCAAATAATTCATAGGGGCTTGATAGTTTATAATACTTGATAATTAAAAAACAAAATAGCTTAAGCCTACTAATATTTTGGCAACCCATCCCTAGGTTTCCTGACCCTCCCCCTAATCAATGAGAATTATATATGTTAAGTCAAGTACCAGACCTATAAAGTATTAAAGATTGCTAAAAACTGTTAATTATTCTTACACAATAAACAATAAAGTAATAAATCGTAAATGCTAATATAACAATAAACTACAAGATAGCATGCGAGGAAGCAATGTGCCACACTAATTGGCAGTGTATTTTTTGTTACTACTAGCTTTTTGTTACTAACAAAATAATTAATCAGAGGATTACCCAATATCTTTTGGTTCTCAGTCATCTAAAATTATTTATACTTTCTCATAAATAGTACGCTAAAGAGAAAGTATTGTGATTCTAATATATGTGAGTCTGAAAGGTGTTGTTTTTTTAAATGTCATTCTGGGTTCGTGAGGTTATTATGTATAAGTGGAACCTTAGTACCAGAAGCATTTGCACAATTGTTTTTTTTTTTAATGTAAAATAGAAATAAGTAAATTAAAATTATAATAATCAGGCTTTGCAAAGGCTGCAATTGTTTACTTCTATAAACTTCTGTTTTGAGTTTAGAGATGTTCAAAACAATTAATCCTTTTCTTATTCAGTTTATTGTCTAAAAATATTATAAAAGTTGATTCATTTGATTTTTTTTTTTTTTTTTTTTTTTTTTTTTTTAATGTGGTTACAATAGAAATTTAGATACTTCAGTAGTATACTTTACTTGCCATTCAGTGAGAACTCATACCATTTTCAGAATGGTGTCTAAATGTTACAATAGTCACTTTACTCAGTAATTAGGCTATTTCACTTATTTTTGTTCAAAATTATGTATAACAATATTATATTTACCCTGATCTGTCTCTTCATGGTGATTCCAAAGAGTGTAATAAAATACATGACAAGAATTGGCCAAAAAACAGGTATGTTGAAACAGTCAAACAATGTACAGAATATAGCTATTACTGTTGACTTAGAGACAGAATACCAGAACTTGAATTCTGGTAACCTCCTGATGAATGGTCGGAACTCTTCATTCGCTCGTGTTGGTAACTCTGGCCCTCCTTCATCTGTAACTCACAGAAAATGAGTGATAAAAGTACGTATCATAGTATTGACTGCAGTCATAAGGTAAAGCTGAGTTTATACAATCCAAGTATACTTGGCCCAAGCAGTGGCGGCAATAAGGGGCCTGCAGCGTGGGGGTGCCCCAGAGATCTGGGGGCCCCTGGAAGGGAAATAGAGGGGTCCCCACTAAAAGTTTGCGGGGGGCCCCCACTAAAAGTTTGCAGGGNGGGGGGGCAATATCTTATCACCGCCACTGGGCCCAAGTAACTTTGATCAAATCCACTTCTTCCAAGTACAATGATCACATCTACTTGGCCCAAGTAACTTTTATCAAACCCACTTGGTCCAAGTGTTTGAGGAACTTTTTTGAAGTAAGGTTTACGCGATCAAAGTATACTTGATCCAAGTAGAGGAACTTTGATACACTTTTGAAGAAGTTAAGACAGAATAAGTGAAATGTTTCCCTCTAGAACTTTCCAGTTAAAATTTACTTATTAAGTATTAAAACAGTGGTGATACATCACCTTCTAGTAAACTAAACCCAACAGAACCTCACATCTTTATAATTTTTTGACAGCTTGTTCTCATAATTTGTCAGGTGGGCGCCATTTTTGTTTTCATCTAAGTCTATTTTGATCAAAAAAATTTAAGGCCCATCCAACTCAACTCGGTTGTCCAAGTTGAAAAAAAAAAAATTAATTTGGTTAAATTAGTCATTTGTAGGAATTTAATTTATTGTTATTTTTTTAAGCTTGGGCAAAAATATTGCGAATAATTTTTTTATTTATTTTTTTTTTTTATTAAATGCTTAATTCAAAGAAAAAGAAAAAATATCATAACAAAAGGATTAACTGAAGATTGACATAACAGAGCATCAAATTCTTCATAAAATACCAAGTAAGAAACTTAAAGTAATAACACTAAATAAGACTCAACCTTTGCTAGTTTTGGGATGAAGTTTTAAAAAATGCAGGTAAAAACTTAAAAAATAACACATTAAAAGTGCAGTGAAAAAATAACTCAAAGGTCATTTGTAACTGGATAGATTTGATTTCACTTAAGAAGCAACCTATTTACTTTGCCTTGCTGGTTGAACACTGTACATGGGGCGGACCTCTTACAAGAGGAGACCTCCACAAAGAGAATAAATACCATTTAAAAAAATTATTTCAAAGATAAAGTACATAAAAAATTATAAGAACTTTAACAAACCATCATAATCTCCCATAGCTGGATCAATCTTTGGTGATAGGAATGCAATGAACAAATTAAGATGATAAATTCCTAATGCATATGTAACAATGTACCAACCCTGAAAAGCACAAAATTAACAATTCGTAATTGACAAATTATTATTAATTATAAAGCAATTAAAACTTTATTTGAAATATGAAAATATTATGATTTTTTTTTTTTTAGAAAAAGATGGATTTACCTGCAAAAAAAGTACCCTAGCTAAGAATATAATAACAAGAACAGCCGCAAATACCCATCTTCCAATTGTGAAGGGTGTGACATCATCTAGAAGTTTTTGATATCTCTGGAAAAAGTAAAAAACAAGCAATGTTTTAGAATAAGATGTGGATAGACCAAATAATCTATGAGCATAATGATAAAATATGATATCAAAGACTTAATAATCATAATTAGACAGTAAACCAGGTTTAAAATAATTCTATAAGCCAAGATTTTTCAGTAAAGGTCATCATTAAGGATTTACAGAAATTTTCTCCACTGGTAAATAGATTTGTTTTATTTTGAAAACAACTTTTGGCCTGTATAAGATCATTAGGGCTGATAATGGAAGAAATAATTGGAATTTTAGAGTAGTGAATCAATTTTTGTAATTAGTAAAATTATTCAAATACTATCGGAAAGGAGATTCTGCATTAAGCCAGAAACAATCCTGTAAACAGTTTTTTTTTTAAAAGTTTATTTATTTTTCAGGGGACTTTAAAGAGAAATAAAGTTGTAAGACCTTATGGGCAGTCCCCTGAAGTTACTTAAGGCTTTCCTGCACAAATCACATTGCATACCTAAACCCGTGTGAGAGGACGAGAAAAATTTTATACCGTGCAGTCCTGCACTAATTAGTTTTACAAGGTATTGGAGGGGCTTCCAGCTAGGCATACAGTTTTGTTGAGAGTCAGCACCTATCTTCTTGCCTGCTTGTTTTCTTTTATTCATTGTAATTTCCGTAAACTTGTCTGATACACTTTCCTAATAGTAAACTATACTATAATTAAACCAAACGCAGGAAATTACATGAAGGCTAAAATTATGGGACTGGACTGTGATTAGCGCATGCTTGTCTGCATTGTGCAGACAGGGAACGGTGTACAGTAATTAGAGCAAAGCATTTACCGTGCAAGCAAGCCACTGTCGTACTGATCCACTTACTTTTAGACAGTTTCTTAAAATAAATATTATCAAAAAAAAACCTTTCTTCGACTATAGTAAGGCACAATGGACTATTTAATATATAAAGATATCAGCCTTGATGAAACTGAGTAACACCTCTGGTGAAATTGATGGGATGAAACCAATGTCTTAACACTCACACTGGCATCTGGTTCAAATCCCAAAGACATGAGACTGGAACAAACTGATAACATTAAGTGGATCCCCTTATTCTGTAAATGGGCTAATTTAGTGTCAAATCTGACTGTAATACCGCATTTACACATTCGCGCTCGTGACTCGCCTCGCGGTTCGCCGGAAGTCGTAGTCTAATTTTTCCACTCGTCCCCACAACGCGAATGGCCATTTACACATTCGCGCTCGCGACTCGCCTCGTGCTTCGCCGGAACTCTCTATTAATTCAACTACTAACGCAATCAATGGCAATTAGTACACACAATAAAATCACACTGGTGGAAGTTTATATAAAATAAGTTATATATAACTTTATGAAAAGTTTTTTCTTATTTATATATATATACATATAAACTTTATGTAAAGTTTATATATACTTTTATATTAGTTATATATAAACTATATGAAGTTTTATATTAGTTATTATATAAACTTTATATAAAGTTTT
>KZ652044.1:160287-184208 GCA_001010745.2 Gerris buenoi
TAATTTTGATATAACTTTATTTATTTTTTAACAGAGTGTTTTGATTTATGTGTACTTAATATCACTTCATTATATTTTATTACCAAAAAATATCAGTCAATTCAACCAATTAATTACAGAAGCATTAATCTATATTTTATTTTTGTACTTTCATATTATACTTATATTATAAAAAATATAGTGGGTGTTAGGGTCCTAAATAGCTGGTTCACCGTGGTACATTTCCAAAAAAAATTATCCATTCCATTCTCCGATTAAAAAGAAAAAAGTAAACAAACAAACAAAAAACACGTGATAAAGAGAAGGACTCGTTGTGAAATGAACAGCGAGTGTGTAAACACTGAGTTCGCCTCGCCTCCCGACTCGTTGCAACCCTAGACTTCCAGGAATTTCCCTTTGACTCGCGCTAGAGAGACCGCTCCTGACGCGATCGCCACGAGTCGCGAGGCGATTGACGAGGCGAATGACGAGTGAGTCGTTTACACAATCGCCTCGCGGCTCGCCTCGTCAATCGTGCGAATGTGTAAATGCGGCATAAAAGGAAGAAAACCATGAGCGCAATGAGAACAAATTTTCTCATAGTAAAATTTTTGGTCAAAATGTGATGACGTAAAATCTCAGAGATGCAGCACTCCTCTGCAAATTCTCTGACTGTTACTTGCCCATTAGCTCGAAAAAGAGACCTCACCTGATCTACATGGTGTTGACGGCCTTCCTATTCAAAAAATTACCTTGAATTGAGTCTTGACCACTTTACAAAACTGACTACAGCTTTAAACAACAAACGAAAAACAGAAGGTTACTATCTTTCAAATGCCTCCTGGAGGAATTCTTACTAGAGCCACCACAATTCAATGAGACTAGAAACTTTTTGAATGGCACTTTTTTACTTTAGCACCCCTCATGGTTTATGATTTTTTTTTTTTTTTTTTTTTAGAAAAAGATGGATTTACCTGCAAAAAAAGTACCCTAGCTAAGAATATAATAACAAGAACAGCCGCAAATACCCATCTTCNACATTTTAACGCTAATATTTATTTGTATCCTTTATTTATTCAATGGATTTTTTTTTTTAAATTTTATAATTTAAAAAGAAAAAAAATGATTAAAAGTTAAAAACGGTTGGCTATCTAACAAATCACAATGTCAAGAAAAAGAAGAAGAATGTTTCGAACATAATTTTATTTGAAGACGATTTGTGATCGAAGTTTGTTTTTATTTAATCTTATTTTATTTGTTTAAAAATATATACATTTTAAATGGATGAACTTAAAAGACTTGAACATTTGTCATTAGTTTCAAAAATATGTACGGAGTTGGAAAATCATTTAGGTTTAAACGACAAGGATTTAGGTACGTGTTTTTAGTAAAATTCATACTTTTCTTGTTTGTAGGGAAACAATTGTTGTATATTAATAATTGTGTATATTAATTTGTTTTTTATTTTTTAGCCGAATTTATTATTGACTTGGCTGATAAAAGTGGTACATTTGAGACTTTTAAACGGCTATTAATTGAAAATGGAGCGGAATTTTCCGTGAGTATCAATAAACAAGTATCTTTTGTTATGAATCTTGATCTTCACAGAATTTTATTGATATAAGAACTTAGTTAGACTTTTTATGGGACGTCTCACGTATTTTCAATCATTATTGATCAAAATGTATCCTCTAAACTTTTTGAGGTCTCTGCTGTTCAAGCTGTCCTCAAAAGCAGAACTTGATGAGGCTATCCACTTGCTATTTCTTTACTCTGTTCCTATGTGAAGTTCCTTTGTGAAATTAACTTCATTAATATGATTCATAATTATTAGTATGTTTGTGTTTATTTTTATTTCTAGGATTCATTTGTCGAGAATTTGCTTAGAATTATTCACCACATGAAACCTAAATCTCTGTTGCAAAACAATGAGAATTCAATCAACTCAGATCCAAAAGATAGATTAACTAATTTGTTTCCCGGTCTTGCCATTCCTAATGAGAGGCATCGGAGCTCTTCCGAAAGCAGTTCTGACAACGAAAAACCAAAAAATGGAGACGACGAAAATGCTTTTCTTGAGAGTGCAATGGCTACGCTGGAAGCTCTAGCCCCTTCAGGGTAAGTCATTATCCTATTTTTTTTAAGTCTCTGGTATGATACAACTTAAACTTTAAGTTGAAATTAATGGTGATTCGTCATCAGATTCCTTAGATAAATAAGAGTTAAATAAAAGGGGGAAGGATAGTTCAATATACACCATCTGCTGGCGAATATCAATCACTCAGGAATACCCAGAGACCTGTGTTTGCTTTCTGTTGGTGATGATCATCAACTGCCATTTTCATTTGTCTCTCTCTGCCTTATGTATCTCTTTTCTGTTAGTATTTCAAAAAAAGACAATAATTACGTATACTCTTTTTTTCTATTTTTTCTTTCTTCTTACTTATTTTGGTCCTCTTCTACCTTGCAGTGTCGAGGAGCACCAAAATTTCTATCTTCTCTATTCATTGACAAGGATCGAGCACATTGAAGGTGCATTCCTTCCTGGGCCTGGGTGGAGTGATTCTGTCCATCTATCTGTTATTCTTTTACTCTAGGAGAAATTATCTATGCTCAAAGTTGTAAATAAATCTTTCTTTTGAACAATAATGCGTTATTATTAATTTGTATTTTTTATTATTTATTTTTTGCAGGGAAAGAAAGAAAAAAGCAGAAGAATCGGAAAAACCAAATAAAGGGAAAGAAAACATAAACTCAAAGGAAGGCAGACACCGGAGTAAAAGTCGTGAAAAGAAGAGGAGAAGAAGTGAAAGCGGAGATAGAAGGAAGAGGAAAAGAGACGACAAGGATAGAAGAAGTAGAAGCAGAGATAGAAACAGAAGAAGCCAAAGTAGAAGCAGAAACAAAAGTAGGGAGAGTAGGAGAAACGATAGGAGGAGCAGAAGTAGAGAGAACAACAATGGGGGCAGAAATAGAGAGAACAATAGGAGGAGCAGAAGTAGAGACAGAATAGAGAAAAGCAAGGATAGAATAAAAGATCACAGGGATGAAAGAGGTCGAGATCATAGAGATAGAAGCAGGGACAGGAAGGATAAAAGAGGAAAAAGTAAGGATAGAAAGAAAGGACGAGATGAAAGTCCTAAAAGGAATGAAAATAATGAAGACAACAAGTACAATGATTTTAAAAAGAAGAGGAAGGAAGAAGAGTAAGTATATACTAATTAACACACTTTATTTTTTTTTAAGTATCCTATTTAACATTATTTATTTCTCCATAAAGGCCCGATCAAATAGGAAGCGGACTATCCTCAACAGACTGAATGTCCGTGAAAAAGAAAATGCACTCCCTTAAAAGATCAATTAATTGATGAGTACATTCATCGGTAATGTTGCTTCTAGTCCACCACGAACACTGTGGAAAAGAATACACCTGCAAATCTGTCTGCCACAGACTGGATCTGCTGGATAGCTGCTTTCTGTTTGTTTGAATGAGCAGGATAAATAATACTCTGCTTTGGTACTATAAATCTGCAAATATTACAGACCACAGAGTCTGCTTCTTGTTTGACCAGTCTTAAATCTACCCTAGTTATACTTTCAAATGTACCCTCTATGAAAAGCTACGGCGTAAAGAAAAAATGTTAGAAAAGCTGTTTCTCAGCTTAATTGTTGAGTAAATGTTTTTTTTGTGGAGTGCAAGTTAAAATAAAAATTACCAACTTTTGAATTTAAAACAGATAATATTGAGGTTGCATTACATTTTTATTCTTAAGATAATGCATACTAATTAAAGAAAAGAAAAAAAAATATTTGAAAGCTATTTTATTTTATTTCTTCATCCTATCATTTAGATTTTAGATCAGACTTTCGGGTACCATTGTGCCTGAAAAAAAATCTTAATTACTTAGTTCGAAAGTCCATAATTTAATTGAAAAATCAAAATGAAGATTTATCCTGTTTAAAAATTAGTTTTATTAAATTTATAATCAGGTTTTGGATGTGATAACAACTGTTGTATTTGATGGCTTTGTTGCAGATTGGATGCTGAGCCCGAAGTCGATAAGATCTATTCAGGAAAGGTTTCAAGTTTAGTTGGATTCGGTTGTTTTGTTCAGCTTGATGGGTTGAAGAGACGTTGGGAAGGCCTCGTACATATATCCCAACTTAGAAGAGAGGGACGAGTTACCAACGTATCAGAAGTTGTTTCCAGGGGTGCTAAAGTTATGGTATGTATCATTTCAGTAATTTGATAGATTATTTTTCCAACTTAACTTCCAGTGTGTGATAGATTGAATCACTTTTTAGTGCGTCATATTTTACGATTTTGGTAGTATTAATACTAAGAAAAGATTAAATTTTAATTTAAATCAAATTAAAGACAAAGAAAAACAGATTCCAGAGCCGGGATTTGAACCTCTAGCCTCTGTATTTCCATTACAGTGCTCTAACCACTGCCCGTGCACACACAGAGGCCCATGGTTCAAATCCCTGGAGTCTGTTTTTCTCTCTCTGTTTCTTGTAGTGCATTTGAAACCCTATTGTGATGACTCCAGCCTAGAACATTAGTCGAAACTAAACATCTCAGATCAGTTTCTTGTTGTTTCAAGTTGGCATTATAATTCTCAACATTTTTTAAATATTTCCAAAGTTAGGAGATAAATGATCTTCTCTAAACACTTAAATTATGATCAAATTAACATTTATTATGATTCTTATGAATATATTATAATTATTGATGATAATTTTCATTTGCATGATGAATAAAATTTTAGTTTTTCCTATTTTGCTTCTGTGTTTACCGAAATAAGATTTTTTTTATGGCTCCAATCCATATTAAAAAACAACCCTGACAGAAATTCGATTTAGACATTGGAACATTTTTGGTCATCTGTCTGTCAGTCTATCTGTCAACAAAAAATACTCGTCTGATTTAATTGAAATTTAAATAGTTGGTCATAATTAGCTCACTGTCTGCTCCATGTAAATTTCAACCATCTGTGGCTATTACTCTCTCTTTTGCTTGCACAAAAACTTATTTTTAACACCTATTCCTTTAAAAGTACTAAGATGACCTCCATACACCCTCCTATATCTAACTTTAAAAGTACGATTCAATTTCATTATACCATGCTGTATTATGAACTATTACTGTTCATTAACCATACATAATAATAATTATTTGTCAAAATTGATCCCCTAGAGTAACTTAGGAAGTTTACTGATAAAGCATTGGTTTTAAAAATGTCTAATACAATTTTGCTTATTTAGTTCTTATGTATTTAATTATAGTAGTTTACTTCAATTGGATTTCAGGTTAAAGTCATTTCAATAGCAGGACAGAAGGTATCTCTTTCAATGAAGGATGTTGATCAAGAAAATGGAAAAGATCTCAACCCTACCAAGAGAGCAATGAATAGAGAGAAGTCAGTACCACTTTAAATAATAACTCGATATTTGAAAACATTAAAATTTTAGGGTTTTGACAGTTTAACAGAATTGACATAAAATTAAGTTCATTTAAATTCGGTATTGATATACTTTATTACATTTTTTTATTATATTGCTACCACATATTTTCTATAGAGATGAAGAAGCTGCCCACCGTAATCCTGATCGCCCAACATCTTTGCTAGATGATCTTCAGGGTCCCTTAGATGATGATGATACAGACAGTCGGAAGAGAGTCCATAGAATATCATCACCTGAAAGATGGGAAATTAAACAGGTGACATTTTTTTATTATTGATATTTTTGGAGGAATTGAAGAAGTTAACTTTTATTAAAGAAATATAATATTGGTTTATAAGTGTGTCATAGAGCTTTGCGAATCTTAAATACAAAGCTTACTGTTGAAGAAAGCATGTATATGAATATTTGTCTATTTATTAACTTTCATATAAAATTGTAAATTGCTTTTTATTACAGATGATGTCAGCTGGTTGTGTAGATACGTGTGAGTTACCAGATTTTGATCAAGAAACAGGTCTTTTGCCTAAGGAAACGTGTGAAGAAGAAGATATTGAAATAGAACTTGTCGAAGACGAACCTCCATTCCTTCAGGGTCACGGTAGAAACCTGCATGATCTCAGCCCTGTAAGTTTTATTTTATTTATTTTTTTAATTTAAAAAAAAGCATGTTTAATGTTAGTGTTTGTTAGGTTTCTGTACAAAGTACAAAAAGAAACCTTATATTACGGCTCTGTCTGTCTGTCTGTCTGTCCGTTGGCTTGTTTCAACTCATAAACTACTATAGCTAGAAACATAAAATTTGGCAGACAGCTGCATCTCGGCATTTTAGACAACTGGACCCATTTTAGAGTTCTCACACTTAATATTTCCAAGATGGCGGCCTGGCCAATATGGCGGATGACTGAACAAATTTTTTTAGTTACCATGGCATGTTGTACATCAATTTGAAGGTCTTGAAGTGTAGAAAAAGCATATGCAACTATTTAAGTAACACGCGTAATATTTTCAAGATGGCGGGTGACCTTAAAAGTTTCTAGTGTCATGTTATGCATCAATTTAAAGGACTTGAAGTATAGAAAAGGAATATGCCACTATTACATTTAATAATTTTAACTTAATCCTACAGAAACCGGCGATTATAGCCTAACGTACTTACGTGAAGTGCAGCTTACTTTTTTTATTTAGAAATCAAATTACCTCCTTATTATTTAGCCTAGGCTCTTGACTGATGATCTTTATCTCCTGGAGGAGACTGAGTCTCAGATTGTGTTTCTACATTGTGTGCTTTTTTTTGCTCTTGACTGGATCTTGATGTCCTGGAGGAGATTTTATCTAAGATTGATTGATTCCTGAAATTTCTGAACTTGTTTTTTGTTTTTATTTAGGTGAGAATTGTTAAAAACCCTGATGGTTCCCTAGCTCAAGCTGCCATGATGCAAAGTGCTCTTGCTAAAGAGAGGAGAGAACAGAAAATGCTCAACAGGGAGCAAGAAGTGGAACAAGCTCCAGGAAGTCAGGCTAAAACATGGATTGACCCGATGCCTGACAGTAAGTTTTTAATAAAATTATCAGTTCATTCTTTATTATGTTTAAACTACATTTTCATTTATTTTTATTGATTAAGAATAGTATTTTGATAATGTAATCTGAATTGTATTTTTTCTTAGTGTACATTGTTCAATAGTTATTTTATAATCTTATACCGTACTTATTTAGTCGTCCCCTAATACCTGAAGGGAGTTGAGGTTTGCAGAGACCATGCCACTGCTTTTTAGCCATGTACCCTACTTTTATTTTTTACATTTAGATCTTGGAATCAATTTTACATATTATTTACTTCAGTGCCATTTTTTGAACTATCTTTATTCTTTTATTCTAGAAAAAAATAGTACTCTATGATATTAATTTGTATAGGTTTTAAATTATTTTAGCTATCCATTGATTCCTTATCATAATTTATCCAAACAATTTTACAAATTTAGTTCTTAAAAAGACAGTTACAGGCAGGTAAATCATCTTTTGTTTTGAAGTTGCAGCAATTACTGTGGCAGCCTTAACGGTCTGTACAGTAATTATCATAAAAATGTAATGTTTATTTAATGTACAGTTAATTTAATTTGTCTTTTTCTGTATTTCAGATGACAGTAGGTTAATTGCTTCGAACATGAGAGGCGTCGGTCTTTCAAATCAAGATTTGCCAGAGTGGAAAAAGCATGTGATTGGTGGAAAGAAAAGTTCTTTTGGTATGAAAACAAACATGAGTTTACTAGAACAAAGACAAAGTCTTCCCATTTACAAGCTAAAAGAAGAACTTATCAAGGTCAGCTCTTTGGATATAATTTGTTGAAAATTAACATTTGTAAACATTAAATTATTATTAAATAAATTTAAGAAAAATTGTATTGTATGTTACATTTTTAACATGGATATTTTTTTTTTGAGCTGGGTTAATAGAAGAAAATTTGGTGAAGCAAAAAACAACGTGAAAAATCTCAAATATCTCATGAAAAGCTCTTAAATATAGTACAAGAAAATTTGATGTAAGAGGAAGTTGCTCGGTTTTCACTTTAGTACTTGACTATATTTTGCCAATGGTAGTGCTGAATATTTAAATATATTTGTTCAGAAAGTTAGAAAGTGGCTTGAGGTAGCCTAATTTTCTCTTTTCAGTTCTATATTTTGCCAATTGGAGCGTACCATGGCAACCTTTTAAAAGGGGGAGGTGTATGGATTGGACCAAAAACATATCCATAATTCAATGTTTTTCTATAAAGTATGAAAACATATTGAACACTGTCTTGAGTTGCCTGATTTGATTTATATAAAAGGTTATATATACAAATTACAGGTTATAAACATTGTATAATTCTTTTATTATTTTTGGTTTTTTGTTTTAGGCTGTAACTGACAATCAGATTCTAATTGTTATTGGAGAGACTGGATCAGGAAAAACTACTCAAATGACTCAATATTTGGCTGAAGCTGGTTTTACGTCAAGAGGTAATAATACTTATTAATTTTAAAGAATTTAAACAATGCATTAAGTCGATTTATAAATATCTCTATGCTGAATGTAATAAAAACTTGTTTGTTTTTTTTTAAATTATTTAATAGGTTGTAGGTGGTTCGTCACATAATTGAGTGCTGTGCCTAAGAAGTAAATGAACAGTCAATTTTTACTTTCTCACATAAAGAGAAAGTATTGTAATGGCGCAAAAATTTAATTTTGAGAATTTGATGGATTTACGTGTTTTGAGGTCCCCTTAGTCCAAAAAAGAAGTTATTAAATCTGACTGTCTGTGCAGACGCCTAGAGCCTAAACTACTTGGGGGTGTTATCCCCTAAAAAATCTGAAAATATATGAAAAAAAAATTTCTTGAAAAACGTTTCTGACTATTTTATTAAAAAGAAAAATCTAAAACTTAGTGCATTTAAATACGAATCTAATGACATAATCCGTTTAACTAGGAAAAATCTAGTTCCTGAGAAAGTAAAACGCGGATGGAATGAGGCCGGGTTTGATTCCCCGCCTAGGAGAAGGTATTTTTATGATATATTTTGATAAAATGTTCAAAAATAATTAAATGTACCTACGAAAACTTATAAATGGAAAACTCTGGGTTAAGTAATTATGAACTCGTCAATGAGAAAGTGTGTCTGAGTTTTTTTTTTTTATAAATTACCAATAATCTTAGTTTACTGGTAGTCTGGTCACATCCAACTTGGATTATCGAGACTTTTTGTTTTATTTCAAGAAACTGTTCAAATCATAAAATGTAATTTTTTTATTATAGGTAAAATTGGTTGCACCCAACCTAGGAGAGTGGCAGCAATGTCTGTTGCTAAAAGAGTAGCTGAAGAATTTGGTTGTAGGCTTGGCCAAGAAGTTGGTTATACTATTCGTTTTGAGGACTGTACATCTAACGATACTCATATCAAGTATGTTTTTAATTGGTTAATTTTTTTTTTTGCAGCAAATTTCATTATTTTAATAATAAGCAATTATTAGATTTAATTTTAAATTTAATTTTAATTAAATTTAAATTATTATTAGATTTAAATTTTAAATTTTATTATTTTAATAATAAGCAATTATTAACCAATGAGCTGTCGAACGGGACTAAAATCCAAAAGAAAAAAAAAAGAAAATAAGCAATTATATTAAGTATTCTTTTAGGTGACCATTTCTACGAGCATTATTGGCAATGAAAAAAAAAATTATTATTAGTGGCCCATTAGATACAATATGTGGTTTTATTGGCATTTCTTTTGATTGTTACTCCCATGTTTTTTTTTTATTATAAATGACTTTGACTAAATAACTATTATGACAAAGGGATGCTTAGTCTAATGTACTTTGGGTCACAGAAATATCACACTTCTGTTTTTATAGGAGAGTAACAGTATAAAAAAGAACATTCCGTGACACCTTCTTTAGATTGTTACACATATTTTTTTACAAAGGGAATATCAATCTAAAGAATTATCGATACAAAGGAAATCTGGATTCGTCACTACACATGGTTTGGTGAGGCCAAGGTACCAGTTTGCTTGGGTATTAAGCTTTTAGATTCATTTTAAATTTTCATAGATGCAGGTTAGTTTGATGCAAATTTAATTAGTCTTGATACCCATGACTATTTATTAAATTGATCTATTTTGTTGTTGCTTAACTGGTTGAGCTTGATGTTTGGGAACATTTGCTAACTATTTATTTCCTCAACAATAATTGTCACTGATTAATATTAAGTTAATAATGTAACACCTGTTAGTCCTACACTTTTGTGTGCAAAATACTCAGAATAACAATATAAGGAAATAAAAGGATTTAAAAGTGACTCCGATTTACTTTACTCTAACGTTCCACTCTGAATATTTTCCTCCATCATACATTCCAATATACATCAATGCAACATTTCTTTTATCAAACACTTATCTAAAATATCATACCAACAGGTTCACTAGATATACTTTTGTATTGTAAAAATTGATTCTCTCAAGGTTCAAAATTAAATTTAATTAAATCTGTTTTTCAGGTACATGACAGACGGTATGTTGCTGAGAGAATGTCTAGTGGATCTCGATCTAAAAACTTATTCAGTTATTATGCTTGATGAAGCTCACGAACGTACCATTCACACTGATGTCCTGTTTGGTAAGTTGCCTTTCACTTGTTTTGTTGTTTCATGTTGTTGTTTCAGCACCACATTCTGGAACGTGGTCCGCCATAAACGTGTTAATATATTTTCTTTTATTCCTTACTGGGAACATGGAGCTGAAACAAAGTCTCACAATCTCTGCCTGAACTGATTTTGGGCAATGATTTTATCCATTAATTTCCTTTAATCTAATTTTTTTTTCTTTTGCTGTGTCTTCAGGGATGTTTTAGTGAAAATAAATAAATAAAAATAAAAAATTAAATAAAATTATGTATGGACAAAGATTACGCCCTGGTTTAGGGCCATGACCTTTAGTTCTTTTCCAAGTGATTTTAGGCCTTAAGGGTTTTAGTATTTCCTAGCGAATTCCTCTCACGGATGGCCGTCTTCAGTTCTTCTTATTGTGTGTTCCGATCCATTCGTCACACTTTGATCAGCTCCTCAGCTCCTCATTTGCAAATTTAGGCCAATTCTTTCTGGCTAAAATGGTTTTAGTAATAATATTTATGCTTAAAAGAATTTCTAAATTTATATCCATTCCGATTTTAATTAAAATGTGTCATCTTATTTCTGTCCCTTATATAATTCTTCCTTTCCATTGTGACGTTACTTTTTTACCTTGATATTTTGAAAGCTAATAATTTTGCTGTTTTATTATTAACAGGATTACTTAAGCAAGCTGTTCAGAAGAGAGCTGATCTGAAGTTGATCGTTACATCAGCTACATTAGATGCTGTGAAATTCTCTCAGTATTTCTTTGCCGCTCCTATCTTCACTATCCCTGGTAGAACATTCCCTGTAGAAATCCTCTACACTAAGGAATCTGAGACTGATTACTTAGATGCGTCTCTTATCACTGTGATGCAGATACACTTGAGAGAACCTCCAGGAGATATTCTTCTTTTCCTTACAGGTAAGAATTACACTACACTAAGAATTTGTTTAATGATTATGATATGCTAATATTTAATTAAATTAATAAACTTATTTGTACCTAGTAAAATTCAATCAGTAAATTTATTATTTTACTGTCAAAATTATTCTATTTTTACTATAGTTTTGAACTTGGACTATACTATAAAATTCTTCATTACTCTATGATAATGTGACAGTGGCAAGTCGGGGCTGTCACCCTGCTGATAAACCCCTGGCCTCCTCCAGGTAAGGGCTTGGTGGTGGCCCAACAATCCTCTTTGTAAAATCAATATGTTACAAAAGATGGTCGAAGACTTCGAAACAGAGATGAAGGGAAAAATAGGAGCAATCATGATCAAATGGGTCCCCGTAGTGCCTAGTAAAGTAAATTAGAGTTGTCAAACTCACTTTGGCTTGGGGTAAATTCTTGTTATAATGTACCCCATGTAGATCAACATTAATGTAATACGTAAATTAAATAAATATACATTTTAAAGAGCAAATTTCATTAGAATATGTCTGAGTTCAGATCTATAAATTGAAACAGACCAGCGGCATTATTTTATGTTATGATAATAAATCTAAAAAAAAAAAAATGTTTTTAGAAACACATAAAGAAGCTGCTAATCTAAGTGCCATCTCAGTTTGACTTTCTTTGACTGATATAATAATACCAGTCCAATCTCAGAGACTTCTTTTTTTTCTTTTTTTTAATTGAAACTGTATTTATTAAAATGAAGTTATTGCGTAAAAAATGTTGATAATTCTGTTGAAATAAATTTTAGGAATCGAACCCTTAACCCTCCAGTTTTCAAAGCATAAACTGTATCAGTGAGCTCTAAGCTTGAAGTTAATATGTAATTCATGTGTTTTGCATTTTTGTAATCAGGTCAAGAAGAGATTGACACTGCCTGTGAGATCCTGTATGAAAGAATGAAATCTCTGGGACCTGATGTACCTGATTTAATTATTCTACCCGTGTACTCTGCTTTGCCTAGTGAAATGCAGACTAGGATATTCGAAGCTGCTCCACCTGGCTCTAGGAAGGTAAACCATATTTCACATTATCATTTTCATAAACTTAAGAGGAGGAGCTTTTAAGAGTTCACCCTAGTGCCTAGTTGTTCTCTTGAAGGGAGAAAAATACCCATGTGTTTTCTGGTAGAACAAAGTGTTTTTCTTGTCTTCCCTGGTCAAAACGGTGTACTGTGGTGATCCTGCGAAAGGTGCAATGCTTCATTGAAACAAACCATTAGTTCTTCCTGTAAAATCTTCATTACTCTATGACAATAAGACAGTGGCAAGTTGGCACCAGCACTTTAGAAAAGCACCAGGGAGGATGGCTTCCAAAGCCATCCTGTTGGTGTCACAATTCTTTATTTTTTTAGTGATTTATTTTATTACTAATAATAAATGTGTCTTAAATCTCTTACTGTTATCCTTTCCAGGTTGTAATTGCTACAAATATTGCAGAAACCTCTCTTACCATTGATGGTATTTATTACGTTGTTGATCCTGGATTTGTGAAGCAGAAAGTGTACAACTCTAAAACTGGCATGGACTCACTTGTTGTCACACCTATATCACAGGTGCTTACTAATTATAGTTTATTATTTTTAATGTATTTTATTTTTTTACAGTATGTTGTTTAGATTTATGTATTTACTATTCTCTAAGTCCTCTTTTCACCTCACCCCTTTGTAATTTTGTTGATATTTTATGAACTCGTTTTTAAAGTTCTGTTTGACATTTCATATATTTTCAGTTGATGATTTTATACTGCCTTTGTTGATGATAATATTTGCAGTATTGTAAAGGCAACATTTTATTATTATCACTTTTTTACTCAATTTCAGTTATTCTTGGGTCCAATCTTCTTGAGACCACATGAGCTCTATGTTAGCTTTCAGACCTGGCCTCTTTTTTACTTTCATAAATTCACAGTTTATATCAATTCATAAATTTACGATTATAATTTATACTCTCTGACTTTTCCTTTTTCCTCTTATTTGTTGAACTTGTTTGCATTAACCTTTCCTTTGTTTTTAGGCTCAAGCTAAGCAGAGAGCTGGGAGAGCAGGCAGAACAGGTCCAGGTAAATGTTACAGGCTTTATACAGAAAGAGCTTACAGAGATGAAATGCTTCCTACTCCAGTACCTGAAATTCAGAGGACTAACCTTGCTACTACTGTGAGTTTGATTTTTTTTTTTTTTTTTTTAATATTGTCTTCTCTTATTTCCATCAATTCTTTTATCAAAACATTTAATCATTCCTCTGATGGAGCTATTATTTGTGGAGGCATAGTACCATGGCCTAACCATTTCAATTGCTAGGTGACTACCCCTTACAAAAATGCTAGGATTTGTATCTAGATGCTGCCATATGTTTTTTATTGTTGGTGATACTGGTAAAGGCACTATTAGTTTCACTCTGAGATAGCCATGACATCACTTTGTATGGATTGATTATTTTGTCCAGTTTGCTTGTAGTGGGTGGTGGTGGTTATTGAGTACCATGGGTTGTCAACAAAAGGGCATCATACACTTTGAGATTTTGTACAACCTGGTTTGGTTCTACAACCTGTTTGTGTTGGTCTGCATTGTTCACTTTGAGACATGTTGTACAACTTTGTTTGGTTCTACAACCTTTTTGGGTTGTTCTTCAAAACAAATTTCAGGTTTATAAAATCAAAACACCTGTAAATAGACTTGGACTGTGTGTGGGTGTGTTGTTGGATTTAGTTGTACAACATTAATGAACTTGTACCCCTGCAAAATTATATTAAACAAATGATATAAAACATCTGATCTGCACCTCCTCATAAGGGTGTATTCCCATCTACTAGTTTACCTTATAATAATTGTCCTTTTATTATTTTTCTATATTGTGTAATAAATATACTTAATGTTTGATTTTCTATTTCAGGTATTACAATTGAAAACTATGGGTATCAATGATCTAATCCATTTTGATTTTATGGATGCCCCTCCTGTAGAATCTCTTATTATGGCTTTAGAACAGCTTCATTCTTTATCTGCATTAGATGATGAAGGCTTACTCACTCGACTTGGAAGAAGGGTAACAAATTATTTTTAGATTTTATTTATCTTAAAGTGTTTTTGAATCAAGGTTGTTTATATTGTCAGTATTTACAGCTAATATGATTAAAGTTTTTCTTTAACTCTTTGTTAGGTATAATAAACACTTATAAAATTAAAAGTTTTTATAAATCTATTCACTATTCTAACACACACAAATAAAACTCCTCTTTTCCTTCCATTGTTTTGAGCAATTCATTAATATTACTATGTGTTTTTTAGATGGCTGAGTTTCCTCTTGAACCAAACCTCTCTAAAATGTTGATTATGTCGGTACATTTACAGTGCGCAGATGAAATTTTGACCATCGTTTCGATGCTTTCAGTTCAAAATGTCTTCTACAGGTGAGCTCTTATTATTTTTATAGTAATTTCAAATTGTTTTTATGGTTTTTTTTTCTGATGAGTGTAGGTGGGAGTGAGCCTTTTACCACCTACTGAGTTGTGGTTAATGACTTAATTTATTTCCTGTCTCTCCCTGCTGGTTACATATGGCCTTTCGGTTATTTAAGCTCAAGTACTTTATGCTTTTTTATGTCATTAAGTAATTTCTTGATAAGAAACAAGTTATTAACATAAGTAAAGTTAAAATATGCTAGCCCATATTTAATGTGCTTAACAAGTTTTACTTGGAAAATGCTAGACAATCTTCTTTGAGACTGACTCATATTGTCAGTGTGGATGTGAGAGTACCCTAACTTCTAGCTACCGCTGCACTGCAGAATGCAAGAGGTAGGAGGCAATGGCTGGAGGTTTTTACTTCAGCTGATAAGGTCGAAAAACCACCCTCCAGCTATCTCTGACTATTTCCTATAGTGTTTATTCTTGGCAAAAGCACCTGGTCTACCTGGAGGCAGACACTACAACAGGCAGGACCCTCGAGGAGGGCTGTCTAGGATAAAGGAAGTCTAGTAGGGGGTCATTGCGGCTTTGTGCTGAGTACTGACTAAACATATGTGAATTAATATTATATTTAAATAATTTCTTATTTTTTTCTCAGGCCTAAAGATAAACAAGCTCTTGCTGATCAGAAGAAAGCCAAATTTAACCAGCCTGAAGGAGATCATTTAACACTTCTCGCTGTTTATAACTCTTGGAAAAATAACAAGTTTAGCAATGCTTGGTGCTATGAAAATTTTGTACAAATCAGGACACTTAAAAGAGCTCAGGATGTTAGAAAGCAGCTCTTAGGAATTATGGACAGGTATTTAAAAATATATATTTTGACAATTGATATGTAGAGAAAGTAAATGAAAGCCCTGTCAGAAATTTATTTATTTTATTTTTTATTTTTAAATTACTTCTAAAATGCCTTGTTGACTATCTCTCTTGTATCTCTGTCAATCATTTTTATACATGCATGTTCAGAGAAAATTTCTCTCATATAATCTTCTAGATTTGTTTTAACTTTAAAAAAAAAATTGTTTGTGAAAGACTTTTTAGAAGTATTCTTCTGGCGAGACAAAAATTGCAAAACGTACTGCCATCGACATTACAAGTTGCTGTTTTGTCTTCTAGATCGAAGATAAAAACAAATTATAAACTTCTCATCACAGACAGACAGTTCTAAAACCAAGCTTGGACCTACGGTTTTGAGGTTTGGGGATAAATATAACATAAGTTTGATTTTGACTTGATACTAGGGAATCAAATCCCGGAAGAAATTTTCGATCCCGGGATTTCAGGACCATAAAAACGAATCCCGGGATCCGGGATTGGCCAAATTCCAACTAGATTGATAAAAAGCCTAAAATCATGTAGTTATGATGAAGTATTATGTATTTTATTATTATTATAACAAAATGAGCCATATTTGTTTAGCATTTTTTATGTTAAAAAAAAAATATTTATAAACAGTAATCACTTTACAAAAGCAAAAAAATTTTACATCAATGTGGTCAGGTATAGATAGGTAGTAGGAACGTAAATTAAGAAACAAGCTAAACAGTGTTTTTCAGTAAATAAGTTGTATATTTAACAACGGAAATGGTTGCATTTTATTGGTTCAATTTGATAAATGCAATTTCATTGTTAAAATTAAAATTAAAAAAAAAAAAAATACATTACTTAATAAAATAAAATAATGAATTATTTATATGTATACCAAGTAAAAGATGTAACTAATGAAAACAACTAATAATCCCGTAATACGTTTTAGCAACAAACGAAACTCTGCATACTTAAAATCTTCGCATAAAAAAAATGCTGTTAGGTTTTAGAATTATTTGATACCTCTTTTAGTCCACATCGTGCAGTCAACAAATCACAGAAGTCTGTCTACTTTTACTACGCTACTTAGTGCAATCTACTATCCGACTAATATTATTGTCTATTCAAGTAATTTGTTTGGTTATTTATTTAGTTCACTATTTATAAATAAATTATGTTATTTATTTAGAAAATCTATTATTCTCTTTATTAAACAGTACTTGTACTTGTCAAAATACCGTAAAACATAAAAATTTACAAATCCCGAAATCCCGGGATTGTAAAGTAACATTGCCGTAGGTGTAAATCAGCTCGGGATCCCGGGATTCGGTATCCCGGGATTGGATTCCCTACTTGATACACATAATGTGAAAAACTGTCCATTGACAGTACCCACTGCATTACAGACATGAATGTTACATTTTATTAATTTATGTTTAGTAGGTCACAGGTCCACTGGTTTTTTAGGCATCGAGGAGGGTTACCAGGTGATGTTGTGTTGTGGATTAGAGGATTAGGATAATGGGAAAATAAATCATGGAAAGATTTGTATCGGGAGGTGGCTAGGTCACAAACAAAAAAAAACTAAGGGACTGGATATGGTAAAAGTTGGAACACTTGGTACATCCCCAGAGTTCACTACCATATGACCAAGTGGGCTTATGATGTTATATATAAATAAGTAATTTGTTATGTGTGTTGTCAATATGACAACGCACAATATGTTAAAAGAAAAGTCAATATGTTGTGTTATGTAAATATGTCTTCAATAAATAAAACTAAAAAAAGTAAACTATTCTGGTAAATATCAATCTTCCTTTTTGTAATTGATGTTCCCAAGATTTATTAAAACAATATAATGTATAAAAATTATGATCTAGATGATTTTAACGTATGAACTTCTTATTTTTTATTTTTACAGTTTTGTGAAATAGTTATTTTTTATCAATTAATCATTTAAATTTCATCAAAGGAAAGAAAGAAACAAATATGTTATTAGTTGAATCTCTAAATGATTGTAATTATTTTGTTAATTTTTTTCTTCTTTTATTCCAGACACAAATTAGATGTGGTGAGTGCAGGGAAAAATGCTGTCCGTGTTCAGAAAGCAGTGTGTTCAGGTTTCTTCCGTAATGCAGCTAAGAAGGATCCTCAGGAAGGTTATAGAACCTTAGTTGACAGTCAGGTTGTGTATATACATCCTAGCAGTGCTCTATTTAATAGGCAACCTGAATGGTAATCATTAATATTTATTTGATTTATTGTTTATTAGTGGTTTATTAGTGGTGTTTTTTTTTTTTTGTTTTTTTTTACTTTCTCTTCTACTTTAGAGCATGAAAAATGTGGTTTATTTTAGGTGTGTGGTCCACATAGGGACCACAAAGCATTTAGAACATTGTGAATTTTTTATACCCATATATAACATAAACATAACAATTGAACAATTCAATTGTTGTTGTTGTTCAACATAACAATTGAATTGTTCAATTGTTATGTTTATGTTATATATATCTTTTTATCATGTGAAATTGTTTTAAATCAATTACTGACTTAAATTATAAAAATTTAAACTTAATTTCAACTAAAACTAAAGACGCCCTCCCACGGAGGAAGATGTTATGACACTTGATGTGACCATAAAACTAATAAATTGACTGAGGATGACTCTTCTAAGAGTCGAAACGTCTCAACAAATGAAATAAAGGCTTAGTTACAACTTATTACACCTTACCATCCATCAAAAAGACGTTTCTTATATAAGAAAATAGGGTGTACACTTAAATTAATATTAATTTAACTCATTGCAAAAGGATTTAATGGTCGGAACCAAATTAATATTATGTAGTATATCAACAAATTTTAATTTTATATAGTATTTTAATTATTAATTGAACATATAAAATTAACTACTATTTTTTTACTGTTACAGGGTAATATATCACGAACTAGTACAAACAACTAAAGAATACATGAGAGAAGTTACTACCATAGATCCTAAATGGTTAGTTGAATTTGCTCCAGCGTTCTTCAAATTCTCCGATCCTACGAAATTGAGTAAATTCAAGAAGAATCAACGTTTGGAACCTCTCTACAATAAGTACGAAGAACCAAATGCCTGGAGAATTTCTAGAGTTCGTAGGAGAAGGAATTAAATTTGACATTTTTCAAGACAATCATTATGAAATTAGTTTCTACCAAGATTTCGTAGAACATAATGATAAATAAAGTTAGAGCAGCAAACTAATCTCCTTTTACAATCATTATTATATTTTGACAGAGCAGGAAAATCACAAAAATGTGGAGAGCCAATGAGAGCACTGGATTTTGAATTCGATAAGGTCAGGGCCAACTAGGCAAATAAAAATGTCACTGGCCCTACCCCTTCCACAGTCCTAGTGGCTTAATTTTTTTCATCATTTAGGTTGGCCAATCCGAGTGTCAAAAGTTAATACTAATTGTAAAAAGAGCATAATAAATTTTATTGTCTAAATCCACAATAATTAAGGTTTTATTGCAGGTCTTAGAATCACTTTAGTTGCCATCAACTCAATTTTCCTGAACTGTTTTATTTGTCTTATCTGACTCTTTATATTTTTGTGTTCATATGAAATATGTACATTATCTAATTTTACTACAGGATTTTTTCTGAAATTACAGGCAATATTTCTGACTTAAAATGTAACTTCAAAAAAATTAACTAGCCTATCTTGTAGGGTTTAAAGTGACGCTGATAGGTTTTTTTTATCCGACCTCTTTTGCACCCTCTAGTGCCAAAATAAGGTGTTTTTGATAGTGTACCCTGAAGTATCATGAGCACTTTTTATTATGTGAAGACCAAATGGAATAAAAAGTATCCTATCTTATAGAGGACACTTTGGAAACTGTACCCTACTCAGAATTGTTTTCCAATCTGAACTTCTCCATGTGGTACAGAAAAAGGAACAGTTTTAAAAAAGTCTGAGGTAAGATTTACCCCTTACAATAAAATATCATATTCGTCGTTGTTAAATTACCGAGATTCACTTTACCTCCATGTTACTGTGAACAACTAATTTAGAATCTGAAGATGGTTGTTAAGTAGTCGAAACCAGTTAATTTTTATTGCTATCACGGTAAAAACGGGATGTATGATCACCCTTGTTGTAAGCCTCCAAATTTGAATATTTTCCAATTTTTTTAATGTTTTGGGAATCCTTTTTTAGTCTGATTAACTATTAAGATGAAGGGAGATTGACACTTCTATACTGAAGAGAATTAAGGATCTTTACGGCCTCAGTGTCTCATATAGGAGCAGTTAACACATATTTTTGCTACACAGATCTGGGTTCAAATCCTGGACCAAGTTGCTTCTGTATGCATCTGCTATTGTGGCTTATTTTAAACAATAAACAACTATTTTTTTTTAATCTACGAGTTTTATTAATAAAATTAATAATCTAAATTTTAAATGAAAAAAAAAAACAAAAAAACAAAAAAACACATCCTATAAATTTTACAAGTATTTATTATAGTTCTTGCTTAATTGATGCCAAAATAAACTTACCAATAATAACATTTACAGGCTTATTTTGAAAAACATTACTTTTTTTAATTGTTTGAGATTGGCAAGACATTATTTTTCCGGTTCCTTTTTTTTTATTTATTTGTTCGGTTTGATAATTGACCTTTTTTTAAGATTTAATATCTCTCTTATATTCTTTTGCTTCCATTTAAAGTCTTCAAGTGCTTAAATNATTAATTAAATTTCATAATATTTAAAAACTGAAACTATAAGTTAAAAACATCAAAACTGATAAAGGTTAAAAGGTTAACAAAACCTTCACCAATAATTTAATAACAAATAATAAATTAGACATATTTTAAGATATAACCATTAAAACAAATTATATTAGAATACTATTACTATTAATTTGTATTATAATTTTTTTTTTTTTATTTATTTATAATTTAATAACAATTAATAAATTAGACATATTTTAAGATATAACCATTAAAACCAATTATATTACAATATTACTAATAATTTGTATTATAATTTATTTATTTAGCAATATTTCGCCTAATCCTGGTCATCATAAGACCTTATGTCTTATGTCTGTAGATATGATTGTGGTTTATACATTTATGTGGAGTAAATGAGAAAGTGATATATTTCTGTGTCAAATGTTACTCATTTACTCTAAATAAATGTATAAAAAACAACAATCATATCTGCAGGCACAAGGCCTGATACTATACTTGAAGTTAATATACTTATATTAATTTTAATTTATCATCCCTAAAGACGTCAGCAATAAGGAAAAGATAAAATTAAGTTATTTGTTTAGGAATTTATTAGGGTTTGTGGTCAACTCTGATTTTCATTAATTTTTCTCCGATTTTCTAAAATTACAATTACTTAAAGTTATAACACATTTTAAAGGTATGTAGCATCTTGTATACATTAAGAATTAAAATGTCATTGCTTATATAGTACAATTTTCTATTGAAAACCTTTGTAAATGATGTACCTTAACTTAAAATGTAAATAATTGTACATTACATTTTTTTCTGTTTTTATTTTTTTTTTTAATTAAATTTTGTTGAAGTATGTCACTTCAGTTATATTTGTATATAGTTTTGTATAGTTAGAAATAAACAAATTTTGAAACATTTTTATTGTAAAATTTACTATTTACTCTTTGTTTGCCTTGCGGATTCCAGTCTACAGTCTAGTCAAGATGAGTTTGAACTTTTGACAGCATGGGAAAATCAACTAACTAAATCGAGCCAACGAGGGATTGAGATTTTGAAGTCTAGAAGGTGTCAAAAGCAATAGTTCTTATTGGCTCTCCTTTGATTTTATTTATCACGCTGTCAAAAGTATAGAATTATCTTGACCAGACTATAATACCTATATTTCCAGAGCATCAGAATATTTCCTTTAATGTTTAATCTTGTTTAATGTCAATTTGTTAGTTGTAAACCATTCTTTAGTATTCGTAATGATGTTATCCATATTTGTATCAAGGTCTTTCCTGCATTTCCCAGAGATGGCGAAATTGGTGTCATTGGTAATCTGTATAGGGTAGGGATGGGAAAAACCGTTCCATGAGTGGAACGAGTTACGTCGTTTCGTTCCAAACCTGTAACTAAAAAATAACTAGTTCCAGGAACTAGTTATTTTTGGAACGCTTCAGTTGTCGTTCCAAAGAAACAGTTTCTCTAATACTTCACGTGTTTCAAAGTCTGGTGCAGGTTCGTTCCACACAAGACCAGTTTCTTTATTATATAGTTCGACTCTTCACTGAAAAGTAGAAATAAAATACAAACATTTATAATAATAATAATATTAAGATATTTTTATTTACGAAACGAGTGGCGAAGGGCGAAGGCGACAAGTTGAAGTTGACTAGGGTACTGAAAGAAAAAAATCGGTCTGAGACAACTCAGACAAACTTTCTTATATATTATTTACATTTAATTACTATTAGAAATTGCATCAAAATCATCATAAAAATAACTTCTCCCGGGCGGGGAATCGAACCCGGGAAAGTAAAAAGGGCNGTACGGGACAGTTTTTCATTTTATCCAGATCTTCTGGATAAAATGTCCCTTTTCCCGAAAACGGGACATTTTTGGAAACCGTCGGGACGCCTTCAAAAGATTAAAAAAACGGGACTGTCCCGGCCAAAACGGGACGTATGGTCACCCTAAATCTGTATGTGAAACGAACTGAAGTCAGGCAAGTCCTTGGTATAAATTAGAAATAATAGAGGTCCTACCACAGAGCCTTGAGGAACACCATGTTTGATATTTGCATCTCCGCTATAAGGCCCATTGAAAAAAACACTGAGTTCTATTCCTAAGGGAAGCTGCAATGAGGTACAAAAAAACTCCTCTAATTCTTTAAGGTTAGAAAAATCATTAAAATTAAAATTTTATTGGTTCTAAGCAAGATATCAAAAATCTAATCACAGACTTCATTCCTAATTTTAATTCTGCACGATTTGAACCATATTTCAACTTCCTATGATAAATAGTACAGGCACCAGTTCAATACAACGATAAAATTCGTATTAAAACGGCGCCTGTACTATTTATCATAGGAAGTTGAAATAGGGCTCAAATTGTGCAGAATTAAAATTAGGAATGAAGCATGTGATTAGATTTTTGATATCTTGCTTAGAACCAGTATAATTTCAATTTTACTGTTTTTCCTAACCTCAAAGAACGGTAGAGCCTTAATGCTTCCTCAATAATATTTCATGATTGACGCAGTCAAATGCTTTACTAAGGCCACATGATACTGCTAAAACTTTACATTTGTTTTCAATAGCTTATAGATAAAATCTGTGAGACAATTTATAGCACTACCAGTGGACACTCTCTATTAATAATATTGTGTTTGTTTAAGAAATTAACCATCCTGACCTTAAGTACTTTCTCAAATATTTAAGATTTCACTGAAAACAGGAGTAAGAGATATAGGCTGGTAACAGTTAGCCTCATCCCGATTTCCCTTCTTAAAGATTGGCACCACCTTGCTCTAGCCTTGAGACATGATACCCAGAGTAAAAGAAGAATTAATTAAATTACTCAAGGATAGAGAAATAACCGGACTTATTCGTTTAAGAAGTTCATTATTAAGTACGAAGAGATCAGAGGAAATGCAGTTACTCAGAGATGTTGTAATTTTATCTAATTCCTCTGGAATAGGTAGTTGGTGAGAGAAATATGCTGTTTGAATTTGGCTCCCTTATGTATTCAATTGGATCACTGCTTGCAGGTGGAAGTTCTTTTAATATTTCATCAGGTATATTTAAGAAATTTTCTAGACCTAGTTTAGAGTCACTCACAGTTTCTTGCACTCCGGATTCCATTTTTATAAGGTTCCACCAGGGGGGGGGGGCATTCGTGTCCCATCATGACGTCACAAAACTTGGAAAATTGTTTGTGCAACGGCTCATAGAATGCGCTGCTCTCAATAATTTCAAGAAAAAGGGGGACAAAAGAAAAATGACAGCGGTTTATTTTGGTCTTAGATAATTAAAAGGATTGTTGACAGTTTTTATTTTACTAAATTTTTCAGTACTTAAAGAATTGTGTGAAT
>KZ652044.1:187867-204388 GCA_001010745.2 Gerris buenoi
AGTTGCGGTCACGATAGCAACTATCTCAACGACTATCACCGTGTAGACTACATGATAGATTTTGTCGCGATAGAATTATCAGCCATCACACTATCTCGTCTGACGAGATAGTTGAGTGTTGTGCTCTGACTGCACAGCAGTCAGAGTACTCACGCGGATTATAGACTAAACTACAACGCTAGATACTAGACGCTGATTGGCTAATACTTTTTTATCAAGTGATAACAGATTTAAAGGCAACAAATATGATAGCTTGCTTCACATAGATATCTGATTTTTTTTTTTTTCGACAATATGAATGTATTCCTTTTGCTGTGTGTGTGTTATAATTTAACATTATAATATATTTAATGCTTTATTTCCGTTCCGTATCCTAGTCAAAAATGTATTATGTGGATGTAACATTGAGTGCAAGATAACAAGTTTTGACGTATTTCATCTCTCACCGTGTAGACTGCACACCTCGACGATAGTTGTATGACGTAGACTGACATGATAGTTCTATCGTGGAAGAACTATCACCGTGTAAACGGGCCTTTAACATGCTAAATATTTATTAGCGTTCATGATAAGAAGAATTTATTATCTTTCCTCATAGAGAGATACAAAATCTGATTTCATCCGGATCTTGGTTGATTTTTTTAAATGTTAAAAAAAGTTAATAAACAAATCAAAATACTATTGACATAAAACACCCTTATTTTAAAAATACATATATAATATTTTACGAGTATGTTGCATTTTTTAAAAAAAATACGTCTAAATTGTTAAAACATTTCTACTATATTACATGTTTGAATATAGTTTTTAATGTTTATTTTAGCCTTTTTTTGTTATTAATAAAAGCTCCAGTTTAGTTGGAGGCCATGAATAATTGCTATGAGAAGCCCCCCCCCCCTCCCACTTACGGCCATGGTTCAGTGCCCTCCCGGTTAATCGAGCAAATCTTATTTTAGAAGTGATTTTTAGCCAAACAGCAACACTGTGTTTTAGTCAGCTGATCTTAGCTGGTGGTTCATGATTGACTTCAGATTTCTGTTAAACTGAAAGTGTATTTGTAAATTTCTATTTATTTTTTGTTGTGTTTAATTTTTTATGTTTTTTTCCTTCTAAACGATGGAAGATTTAAATTGTGCCGTTTATTATCCCTTTACGGCGATATTTTCGTGTTTCCTTGCTAATTATTCATAAGTGATAATCTAAAAATGTCTTGAAGAAAAAGAAGTTTTTTTGTTTTGTGTTTTTTTCGGCTGTTATTCTAATTTATTATTATTTTTTTTTTAATTATACATATATAAAAATGACGAGATCGGGAGACTGTTCGTTATTTCTAACCAATTATCTTCGAAATAGAGAGTTAGGTGGTAAAATAAGACTCGGTTCGACCGATAGGTTTATGGAAAAACTCTATTCTCATCTTCTACCCTGTGCTGTTTGGGATCACAACGATAGTTTAAGAAATTCCGCTCCTGGTGGCATATTCAATCTAGAATTTTCACCTGACGGGTCAGTACCGACAATTATAACGATCTTGTTTCGTTCGAAGTCGAAAAACATAATTCACACTAAATCGTACCTTACTTTCAGATCGCTCCTCGTAGCTGCCTGTGAGAAACGAAGTATTCTTCTGTTCGATCCTATTTGTCGACAGTTAGTGAATTCCGTCGACAACGCTCATTTCGACTGTGTCAACTGCGTCAGGTAATTATTTTATAAATAATTAATAATTAATATTACATTAAGAAAATGACCGTGAGAAAGAACTGCTGACCTTAGAACAGTTCCTTGGGGGTCATTGCAAGGCTCAGCAGAGTAATTGTATTACCGTAGATCTTTATCACTTCTTCCTCTTTAAGTTTTTACTGAAAATCCCTCATTTTTTATTTCCTAGTTAGCCTGTAAAAATGTTAATTAGTGTGGCGTCTAATTAATTTATTCGTTGCTAATTGCTTCTATTTTTTATATATATTATATTGTTAATGTGTGAAAAAATAAATATGATTTATGTATTAATTGATCTACTATCAATTATTCTGTCAAAATTAATTATTGTTCAATCGATGTGAGGAACTCCATATTAACATAAATTAAACTATGGAAGAGGTCATCTTTAAGTTTAATTTTCGATTGTTTTTCTACTGTTAATTAGCTTTGTTTTATTCGAATGAATTGTGTGCATGAAGGATCTCTTTGGATCACTGACTAATAAATAATAGATAATGGTCAAGTGTTGATTAATGATAGCTTGTATTGATGGCTTCCAATATTGGTATTGGTTGAATAAATTTAATAATGTTTTTGTTTTTTTAAAAAATAAAAATTATTGACTACAATTTGCACCATAGTTGAAAATTATTCATCTATATTTGCTATATTAGTGTATAGTGTATACACCTCCAATTCCTTGAACTCTAAAATTGAAAGAAGTTACAGATTTATGTAAGTTGGTTTAAACGATTCTCTAATGTCTCTAATGAAACAATTTTCTATGTCTTATTCAATAGCAATAAGATAAAAAATAATCCTTTAACTTTGTATAATTCAATAAAGGTAAATTCATAATGTACGTGCCAGGCCGAGATTTAGAGCCACCTCGAACCATCTCTAACCACACTTTAGGAAATTTCTCTGGCACAATATGAATTAGCCTCAATAAATATACAGATCAATAGCTCTTCAAATACATATGTGGTAGGAGACCTTTTAACTGACCACCTTAGGATTTTTTTTCATTGTAATTTGCAAATTGAAATAGAGAAATACTTTTAAAACATTTTAACTCTCACAACTACAACTGTACAAACTGTTCAAGTACATCATATAGGTGTCGACTGATATCTTTAAAAATCAACGGTAAAAGACTTCTTGCATACCAGGCAAGAAAGTTCGGTGACACAGGTGTCGGGTGAAAAGTCATCCCCAGCTGAGCAGCTGGTTGAAGCTAGATTGTATAAGAGGGCTTCTACTTTACATAAATCAATAACAGTACAGAAACGGTTCTTCTTTAGATAGTTACTCCCCTGTTTTTTTTTAATACACATGGATATAATTTTTATACATTCCTTTGTCTAAATAACAATTATGAATCAATTAAGACAAAGGGATGTAGTCCAATGTACTTTGGGACAAAATCTACACTTTTAGATAAAATACATCTGCATTCTACTTTTGATAATTGCAAAATATAATTAGTTTATTAACATGTTGATGTTGTAAGAACAATTATTGCTTGGCACTATGCAGAGACTGGGAAATAAAAAATCAACTTCAAATAACTGAAAAAAAGCTAGGAGAAACCATACAAATGGGCTCCACAGAGCTAACTGGGGTACTTCTTTATATTGTTACTCCCCTATGTTTTTGTTTAGAATATAAATGGATCTAATTATTTATACATTCCTTTATCTAAACAACTATTAAGACAAAGGGATGTTTAGTTCAATATACTTTAGGACAAAGGAATATCACTCTTCAGTTTTTATGAGGGGAGTAACAGTCTAAAGAAGAACATTTCATACATCTTTTTTAGATTTTTACTCCCTTCTGGTTTTTTTTATAAGGGGAGTAACCGTTTAAAGAAGTGCCGATAAAACATACTCTAACTATATTTAATTAATGATACATTTAATTATTAATTGCTAGTTTGAAAGATTCTTGTTTTGCATAAATCAATATTTATATCAATAATTCATTCCCAAACTATACATAACTCATAAATTGTAGATAAAATATTCTCTAACTGTATATAGGTTGATAAAAATGTCATAGATGCTTAAATGATTTTTCAACTAATTATACATAACAATGAATAGATAAAAGATTCTCCAATTATACTTAAATCAATAGCAATATAATAGATTACAAATAGATATAAAATAACATTACTACTCTGGAAATGTTTTTTTCTGGGAGGGGGGATAGAAATAATGTGTTCTTTAAAAAAAAAAACAGCAACTTTTTTATAACAAGAAATTGATAAAAGATTGTCTGACTATGCAATACATAAATCAATTATAGATTAAAAATCGACATAGAATAACATTACTCTGAAAGTCTTTCTGGTCAGGGGGAAGGGGGAGGAATAGAAATAGTGTGTAGTTTGAACCAGATATGCATTGATCAATACTAATATAATAGATAAAAGTTTCTTCAGCCATACATCAATCAATAACAATATTATAGATAAAAAAAAGTTCTTCCACTATACATAACAATGAATAGATTAAAGATTCTATAACTATCTATAAATCAATAAAAATATGATACTTAGATAAAAGATTTTACAACTTTGTATAATCAATAACAATGTTATAGATAAAAAAATTCTATAACTATGAAAATCAATAGCAATGTTATGGATGAAAGATAGATGTAGAATAATATTACTGGAAACATCCTTCTGGGACACCGAATAAGGGGTATATATATAGAAGGGGGTGACCGCGTCCATTATTCGTACGTTGTTACCGACTGCGCCAATTGTAATATATATATATATTATATATCAGGATATATTAGTTTGAAATCAAGCTTGTTAACAGCTGACAAAGTTCTGTCCAATACAACTAAATAAATCAATTTATTTGCAATAGTCAATATACTACACTTAGTATATAAACGTTATATAACGCAGTGGAATTTTGATTATGTAATCTCCCCTTTATTCAGGATTGAACTGTAGGGTTGCACCCAGCGTTCTAAGTCCTATCCTATCCAATCCTTTCTGTCTAGACTGAAGGGTATAGACATTATGGACTAACATGCCTTTCTTTTGTCTTCGTCTTAACCCTTCACAATGACCTCAAAGTTCCCTTTGTCCACGAACTAGCCACATCCTGATACAAACCTTTCCTTCAATCTTATTTCTCTAGTCCCAAACCTTTAATACACAACCTAACATTGCCATTCATTCCTGGTAACCCCCTTCGGAGCTTATTAGTCCCACAGTTAAACTGATATACACGGTGTGGTTGAGAATGGCTTGGCAGCAAGATATTATATCCCTTTGTCAAACAGTACTTTTGTATGATTCATATATTTGAGTGATTATATATATATGAATGATTTGTACATAGCTATGCATTTGCAATATAGAGTAGAATAATGGAACTGAAGAAGCCTAATTTTGAACTTAATTGAATTAAAAAGCTGTAATGCTCAGAAATTAAATGTTTGTCAATGTTTCTTGTGTTATCTGTAGAATCTAGTCTATATGAATCCAAGACTATCATATTTGGCCCATGATACCCCAATATAAACCTTTTAACTGGTTTAGGGTTGAGAAATTACTAAGGTTATAGTTGTAAAGGCTGTTAGCAATTATATTATTTTGTTTTTTGTTGGGCCTTGTTAAGCATTTTCCCCTCTAATTCTTCTCTACCTTCTGTAGAATCTACACTATTTTATTCTGAGACTTCATATTGGGGGCATGCCACCTTTTTACAAACCTATGTTAAGCATTTTTCTCACTAATTCTTCTGTACCTTCTGTAGAATCTACACTATTTTATTCTGAGACTTCATATTGGGCGCATGCCACCTTTTTACAAACCTATGTTAAGCATTTTTCTCACTAATTCTTCTGTACCTTCTCTAGAATCTACACTATTTTATCCTAGACTTCATATTGGGCTTATTCCACCTTTTTACAAACCTATGTTAAGCATTTTCTCTCTAATTCTTCTGTAGAATCTACACTATTTTATTCTGAGACTTCATATTAGACTCACAAACCTATATTCTTGCAGAAGATTATTTAATAGTGATTATTTTATTTAGTCTAATCACTTAATTTGATTTTTTTTCAGATTTTTAGATTCCCGAGTTTTTGCTACATGTTCTGACGACAGTACTGTTGCGCTATGGGACGCTCGTAATCTTAAAACAAGAATAAGAACATTACATGGTCACTCTAATTGGGTTAAGAACATTGAATATTCTCAGAGTGATGGCCTCCTTGTCACATCTGGCTTTGACGGAGTGATTTATACATGGGACATTAACAGGTATGTTTGATCTCATTTTCATGAATAATATATTTTTAATTAGACGTAATATCTATTTACCTTTGTATTTCTTAAGAGTATGCATTGTATTATCCTCCTTGTGGACATTTTTTTTTTTTACATCTAATTCGTCTTCTTGTAATCACTCTCTTAGCTTGTAAACCGCAAAAATAAATTTTGAAAGACTTTGAGTTCCAATATTGAAATGATACGTTAAAGAATTAGTGTGCAAGTTGAATTTAATTCACTCTGAGTATTGTCTCTCATGTTTTGCCTCTGGAGTACAGAAGAAATTTCAGTCGCGCATAGAACGACATGAAAATTGTGACACTTTTAAATATCGTGGAAGGAAGTTAGGATTTTACAGGAGGTCATTTGGTTTTCATTTATAGTACAATATTTGGATGATAGGGGGAATGAAGTTTCAATTAACGACATTAACAACTCTCTTAAATATCATGCTTGGAAGTTAGAATATAATAGGAGGTACATTGGTTTTCACTTTTATTCATTGCAGTACCATATTAAGCTGATAGAAGTTCTAAATTTTATATAAAATGATATCAGAGCTCTCAGAGGACCAAATGACAATCAAAATGAATTAATGTTTTATAATTTCACACCTTAAGATTTTTACTATATCAATTAGACAAATTTATACTGATTTTGAATGTTGATATGTGGGTTCAATGCCCAAAAAAATATCCATGATTCAATGTTTTTCCATGAAATTGAGAAAATTAGTTTTTTATAAAGTTGTGTGAAGTTTGTCTGACTAATTTCTTTACAAAACTTAACAGATTTTTTTAGATGAACGGGTAGACTTTACGGCCCTTGCCAACTAAGTAGTCAAATCTATTGATATCTTAAAATTACAATTGTCTCTCTATTCTGCACTTATGAAAAATAATTAAAAGATAAAAAGAACTTTTTATGTACTTCGTTTTTTAAACTTTTTGTCTTAAATCAAAAAAACTTGAAACCCGTCAAAATAAAGATTGTAAATATGGGTCATGTCAAAACAAATAAAATAACTTGCGGATATTTTTCGAACTAACTTTCCATATTGCGGAATTTTTCTGAACTAACTTCCCGTACAGCAAACTTAGCTGAAAACGAAATAAATTCTGCTGAAAGATGGCTAAAAGTATTAAATTAATGCATTGTCATAGTGTTATGAGCTACTCTAAAAGTTTCAAATGTCTACTTGGGAAGTTAGTTAAAAATCGATTGCAAGATTTGCACTGGACCCCTAAACAAACAAGAAAGCAAGCTAATAAAAACGTAGTAAAATTAAAAATATATATTAACACTTCTCTTTTTGTATTCTGTAACTATTATGTGGTATTGAATATAAGATGCCCTTAAATATAAGATGCATGCCTATTTTCTAACTAAAAATTTGGAATAAACATGAATGCATTAAATATAAGATGCTCACTTATAAATAAAGATCCAAACTTTTTCAAAGGAAAAATCTTCCGTTCTCTCTTTTAAAAACTTGTTCACATGTCAAATTTAGGCAGTCTAACATGGACATTGTTGTAATATTGAATATTTATTTAGATGTTCGGCCCATTTGAATCTTTATTTAAATAAATAACAGACGCCTTTGCTGGCAGAGATTTAGCAAGGTTAGATTTTGAAAATAACATTTTGAAGTTAACAAGAAATAAATTGATGCAACGGAACCCTTTTCACCCATTATTTAATCAGGAATTGAACAGGTTAAGGTTCCTAAAATTTTTTGTGATGAGAATGATATCCCTGTAAAATTCAGAAAATTGGAAATAAAAAGTAAAAGCAAGATCTCAGTGCTCTTGAAAGAGAAGTGCGTAGGAAAAGGTTGTTAGATACATTACACTAGAATACATCAATTGAGGCGTTCCGAATATGAAGGGCGAACTCAACATCCAACATTTTTTTTTTTTTTTTAATTTCCTTGTCATCGTATGGAGCCTAAGATTTAGTCTGTATAGTTTTTGTGTTGAGTTGGTCTTTAATTCCTCTAAAAATTACTGTTTAAACTTGAAGGAGAGGTTTGAATCATCTATTAGCGGGCAGATATGAAGGGCAAACTCCACACCCCGTAAGTCGCCACTTCTCTCACTCCTAAATCTTATCAGGTTCTTTGTTGAGTTCGCCCATTGCTTTAAAACATTAATTTACGTTTTTCTCAAATTCACCACATGTTGAGTTCGCCCTTCGTATTCGGAATGTCTCAATTATAAGACGCACTCCGATTTTCGGGATGCAAAAACAGGTTAAAAAGTGCATCTTATATTCTAATCAATAGGGCAGTTGTGTTGAAATTTGAACTTAAATCACAAGACAAAACAATTAATATTGTTATTTGTATTTCATAGAACAAGGAAAACAAAATGAAATTGAACAAAAAAAAATTAGATGTATCAACAAACAAAATATACATTTTAATATTTTATGCATGATAGCTACTAATTTTTTAGTTATCAAGAGTCATTATTTAAATATCCTTAAGAAAAATTATTAAATCTATTAATTCACCTGAGAATTTTTTATTTGCTGAAAATTTTAAAAATAAGAAGGAAGTTATTGAGACAAATAAACCTTCTATTTAGTTAATGAGATGCTTGTCTAAATGAATTCTCAGTTTTGAAGGTTAATGTATATTAAATAAAAGGAATGAATAGTTTAGACAGTGCAATGTGTACATAGTAAACATTGCATAAGCTACAATTACATGGTATTGGTTTCCTAAATAGCTAACCATACGATATACCCTTAATAAACCACTTTAAAACAACTTTAATCTGATTATTAATTCTGTTTTTCATTTTTTCTTTCTCATATCAGACTTCTTTCTCATATCGACTGTTGATCCGGGCCTGAATTTAGAAATATTGGTGTAAAAAAGTCAAATTAAACTCTCTATTAAACATAGTGATAATGAAATTAAATAACCATATCTAATTTATTAAAAAAACATATTTAAAAGTGTTCAACAGGTAAGTGTTTACATTTTGTTTTTAATTTGTCTGCTAAATCGGTCTGATTTTCATCAATACCTTTAAAAACTTGATTTACCTTGGGAATTGTCACAACCCGTCTTTTAGGAAATGGTTTTTATAAAATTTTGAGGGGTAGTTCCAAATTTAGAACAACAATTTTCTTTTTTTTTCTTTTATTACTTTTTTTTACATGGATGTCAAATTTTATAATTTGTACTCAGGTTTTACCTTAGAATATGTAAATCTGGTTATTTTCTTTTAGACATTTGTATGTTAAGTAAATTACACTGTAAAAAGTCAAAAGCTTCATACATTTTTTAAACAAATTCTAAACTGTGACTAAGATATTTCTCTATACTTTGCAAAGATAATTTTGATTCTCCTTAAAAAAAAAAAAAATTGGAGATAGGATAAGCAAATATTATTAGAATGTTAGAGGAAGAAACTCCTGGCTCTAAGAAAATTAAAGGATGCAAAAACTAATAATAATTTGAAGAAAGTGTGTGGGTTGGATCTTTATCCTTATTTGTATGAATTTTGTTATAGAGAAATTATTTTAGTTCTATAGAATCACTTTTAATTGGAGAATTAATGAGGTCATAAATTCGCTGTATGGGAAGTTTTTGTTGTATAAGTAGCTCCGACTGTATTTTAGAACAGTACATATTAGCACTGAAACCCTTTTAAAGAGCTATACTTAGAAATAATTATAAATATAAGGGTGTAATAAGAAATAAATTATAAATTGGTGATTCATGCAACAGCTTATGATTTGGTGGGATTAGTTCAAGGACGTCCTGTTAAATATACTTTTTATGCATTTTTTAGAAGAAAAAACCACCTGTAATAATAAGGTTGTTTTTAGAAGAATTTTATTTACTTTCACAATAAAGACACGAGGCAAACCTATAATTAATTTTAATACATTTTTTTTTTTTATTTAATACATTTTTAATTATATTTGTTTATAGTGTTTACCTTGAAATATATTTTATTTTCCTTTTTTTTTGAGCATTAAGGGTTTTAATTGTTGTTATGTAATGTTTTTACATAGCATTTCTATTTATTTTTATTTTTTTGGAAAGGTATGTTTAAAAATTTTATTCTTCCTGCATTAAAATTGTGTGTCCAATATTGTGTAGTCGCATATCACAGATTAATTATAATGTGGATTGTATATTTTAAGTTTAAGTTAAGTAATACAGTGTAACCTTGGTTATTCATTCTCCCATTAATCAACATTTAGACTGATAGTGCAAAATAAAATAAAAATAAAAAATAAATAAATAAATTAAAAATTATTTTTCTATGTATAGTAGAACCTCGATTTACTGTCAGGCAGCGTTAAGCTTGAAAGGGGAACATTTTAGGGCTATAAGCTCAAACACTTCTTTAAATCAAGAGTTAAAACTATCTTGGCTCATCTAGGCACTTTTTTGAGCTTAATTATTCATAGATAGGACTTTCATGGTCATATGTCATGTGGATTGGAAGATAAGGGGGTGTCTCTGACACTGCTTTTTTGACCTTATCTGCAATTTGCGCTTATCATTGTTTAAGTTTAAACCTGCATCTGAATAACCTTTTATTTGAGTTTAATTTCAATTACAATCTGTTTTTAATATTGAATCTCTCTTATATATGCTACTAAAAGTGCTCACAATTATTGTTATTTATTAAAATAATAAATAAAACCAGTGCAATGGATGAAGATGCGTTTTCTCCCTACTGGAGATAAAATATTGTATGTACTTCAGGAGTAAAGTGCTATAATTCCCCTTGTGATAATTATCTCCCTCGGCTTCGCCCTGGGATTTTGTTTAACTAAATATTGCTTGTAGAGTTTGAAAAAATGTCTGTGGAAACACTTAACTTACATCTGATAGTCTTATTAATCTAGAATCTCCTTGTAGATCCATAATTATCCTTATGATTCTTATCTAATATTGATAATCATTTCTGTTGATTAGCTACACTGAAAGTGGTTTCTTATACAACAGAGTCTTTCACACAAATGGTTTAATGAGGACTAGACTTACACCTGATGCTAGCAAAATGATCATTTGTACTACGGGTAAGATGCCATTTTATTTTCTTCTTAGAAGGCTTAATTTTTTTTTAATAATTTATTTTAGTTATCCAAATTATTTTAGCTTTTCCTGCTATTTTAGTTGTGATATTGACCTTTTAAGGCTTTTAATGTTTTTACACTTATGAGGAGAAGGGAAACACATGGCAGGAATTGCTTGCCTGTGCCTTACAAACCTTAACTCAAGCCAGTGTATCAAATGGTATCGAAGAGAAAAGAAAGAGTAATGTCTCTTTAAGGTACTGTTACATGTAGGTGAGAATTGGCAGGTAGGTAAAAACGATGAACTAAAACATTTAAAGAACAACTGTGGGTATTAAATCTCGTGTTTAACAACTGTACAGCAGATAAAGTACTGGTAGGCCAAACGCAACCAGATAGTATGCCATCCAGACTAACAAGGCGTACTCTAGTAGAGCTTGGAGACACTACAAGTCCCAACTGTGAGGTTCCCTTATCCTGGACCCTTAAGGTGGGCTCACAGTTTGTGGATCTTGGCACGTACTAATTCATCTATCTATTTATATCCGATGCATAAAAGGTTGGTTCCATTTTTTGTGGTGCCGCTTTAAAACTTATATAAAACCTTCACTTCTATCAAGTTCTCTTAATTAATTATGTTATAATGTCCTCTATTTTTTTTTATGTTTTTATTATTTATTTATTTTTTTTTTTAAACTAACTCTGTTAATAATTTAAAAAGTAATTATTGTATTTTATTAAAAAAAAATTGTAAACAAACGATTTCAGAAAGAGAGTGATATATAACTGTTTGATAAGAGTGCGTTAGGAGATAGGGGGGAGAAAGGTAAATAAACAAGTTCAGAGAGAGAGTGATATATAACTGTTTGATAAGAGTGCGATCGAGATAAGTGGGAGGTTCTCCGGTGGAGAAAGGGGAGGTTCTCATAGTAAATTCCGCTCAAGAATAACACGGGGAACTGTCATTCCCGAGACNACTGAAAATAATCAAATTTACCAACACATAAAGTAAGAAAATAATCAAATGGGACGAGTTCATTAACCTGCATAATCGGCCCAGCTGAATCAAGATGATGGCTATTTAAACATTTGTGTCAGTTATCGCTTTTGAAAAATTTATTAAAATGACATGAAAAAACTTCTTTATTCCATTTTTACTGTTTAAACGCAATGAAACTACTCCCAAGAGTCAGGCAACCCATTTCTAAGATAATGAATTTTTAAGTTGTTTTTTGGGAGTGAACTTTCATTTCTCACAAAATTTTCATTAATTATAACGTATTTCTATAAAGGAAAACCATATACTTACTAATAACAATTAAAATACTTGAATTTGCAAACAACATGGTAATTAAATAATATAATGTTTAAGTTAATAGCTTATAATACAAAGTGTTAAAATGTCTACATGGAATTTCAAACAGGCGTTTTATAATTTTTAACATTTTTATTATTTTAACTTTATCTTGATAAAGGTAATCAATAGACTTACTAATAACAATTTAAACCTTTCGTTACAATAACACTCTAAATTAGTGCACTCTCGGTCTGGTAAAAGAAGGTAATTATCTTGAAATGTAAGCTTTTCATGAATTTCATAATAAATATTCTAACACTTCAGACAAAGGAAAGTATGGTCCCCCCACCTCTTCGAAGCCATCGTTTTCATCTTTATTACTATTTTTATTTTTAGTAATTTAGATCCTTATGAAAAGTGAAGTAAATGTACTTCTATTATTATTATTTTTTTATTTATTTTATTATTATTATTTTTTTAAATACTTGATTTGAATGGTATATTATTCTACCCCTCGCATAAAAAGAAAAACGAAAATCCTTTAAAGATGTCATCTAAAGATATCAATCAAGAGAATAAGTGAAAGATCACAACTTAATACTGTCAATGCATTTACTTTCATTGAAATGATGTTTGATTAACTCTAAGATATCGCTACCTGTTGTAGATGAGGAAATCTTCCCTTCATATTGCTAGTGACTAGTGTGTAAATAAGTCTTTGTGACATCCTTGGAATGCCCCCATGATTTAAATCCTGCTCTATCTGGCACCTTTCATTTAATTTTATTTGTTCATTAAGGTATGTAATTACCCTATAACTCACCATGGTGAAAACATGTCATGTGGTCTAGTCTAAGCCAAACCCCTTCCTATTTTTAATAATTAATCAATTCATTTAATGTAATTTTTTCTATTTTTAATTTCCAGGTGGTTTTCTTATTCTTATTCATGATCTCAATCTCAGGACATTAGCTAATGATCTCTATGGCTTCAAGGTATAAAATTACATTTATACCTTGTGTAAATAATTTTTTTTACCTTAGTTGTAATTTATTTATTATTTTTTTATGTTTAAGTGCTTGTTTTAATCTTAATTAATTTTGATTTCAGCCTAATATGTATAGACTGATGCAGTTAAGTCAAACGACCATACCAGTAGCGGCAAGTTTTACACATCTTTTCTCCAAAAGAAGGAAACAGAATAGGATTGAATTTGTTACTGATTTTCCAGAGGGAGACGATGCCGAAGTTCTTTCATCCTTGCAGGTTTGTCAATTGATTCAGTACAGTGTTCCTTAGATAAGTATGATTTACTTCTGATATGATAGATTATGATTGATTTAGTGTATAAGTATCGTGCCATAGATAGATATTACAGTAGATTAAGTGTAATGTTTTTGTTTTTTTTTTTCATGAGATTTTGTTGAACTTACTCATGAATATTAAAACTTCCAGAGCAAAATTAATGTATCAATAAAAACCAAAATGATAATGAAAATTGTTCTTTATGATAAGTAAATAACAAACCTACTACCTACCATTGACGCCAATCCCTCTACCTAGCTCATAACCTAGCAGAGGGAGAAAGCAGGGGTGGACCCTAGGTGACTTCTACCTGCGTATCTTGGAATATCCACAATTTTCTAAATAAAACTAGCGAACTAGAGTGAAAGAAAAGAAATACTACATGATTACTATAAAAATAATAACGTAAGAACGAAGGTTTGGAACAACAGTCTGATCTCCAGGAATCAAGTTTTGAGACCAAATAAAACTAAGGTGTCTGATGGGTTGCTATCTCAGAATCTCAGCACCCTATAGACTTGATCAAAATCATAACACAGAATGATAAACAATATAAATTGGATCCTCAGACTGGCATAAACACTTACAGCAACATGTATGCAAATAATTAAAATGTAGCTTCTACCTCAAAAATTGAACAATTCAAAGGTTGTTGGATATTGACAAATATTTAGCTTTATACTATTATTTAAATAATTTATCAAGCTTGTATTAATATTTTTGTTTTAGGTTCATCCTCAGGGTTGGTGTGCCTTATCTAGAAATATATCGAATGATGAAACATCAGAATGGACTTGTGTTCATGACATACAAGACTTTGGTATAAAATATAAACTTATGTTACTACCGTTATCTGTGTATTATATTTGTTGAGGGTTAAATTTAGAGAAGGAACTCTGCCTGATGGTTTATAACCATGGCAATTATTTTATGATTTTCGATTAGTATGAATTTAAAAGATTAAATATACAAAAATAATTGTATTTATTATTATATTAAGAAATTTGACATTGTTGAATTTTTTAATATTAATTGATGAGAATTATTTCATAATCTTTAATAATTTTAAAACTTATTAATGTATGATTGAAAAATTGTACAGTACCTATGTGTGTGATGTTAGTTGCAACTTAGTAACTTAGCCAAATTTTGCAGTTCCAAATTAACAGTTCCCTTAGAAAAAAATAAGATTTTTTCTGATACTACTTTCAACATTTATTCTGAAGCTATTTACCCTGTTTAAGGAATAGAAAAGTCTGAGAAGGACTTCTTCCCATAAAAAGTGTTTGTTAATGTTAAATTATATACCCTATGGTGGTTTTTGTGTCTATAGATTTAGGAATTTCAGGAGCATTAAAAATTTACTTTATTTATTTATTATACTTATTTATTTATTTTTTTGTTAGCTTCAGGATCAAAAGATGATGGCAAGGATGATGATGTAATGTCAGAGGAGTCAGACTACGAAATAGAACCCCCCGCAAGTCCCCCTGCCACTCCTCCCCCCACTATTTCTCCGTAAGTATATCATTGATATATAACAATTATTGTACCTTGAAGAGTTCTTAACAGCACAGTATAAGTATGTAGTAACTTTTTAGTAGTTGGTTATACTTTTAAATTAAGCCTTTTCACACATACACAGAAAAAAACTTCTTTAGTTTACCATCTTTGCTTATTCTTCTAACTATTTGAAATTATCCCCTTGTTTTAACTGAATGTTACCTAGTCTTATACAATGCCTTCTGTCCTCTCTATACACTACCATTTTTACTGTATTTTCCAAGTTGATTTCTATCTCTTTCTTCTCTAATTCTTTTTTAAGGAGATTTAGGTTAAATTGTAGTTTTCCTTTGCTGTCTGCAATAAGCGCTATGTCATCTGTGTATGCTAGGATGTTTATATTCTACACAAAATATGTATATTTATATAAAACACAAAAAATTGTGTTTTATGTTTTAGTTGTTTTTGAGTTAATCCTTTTTTGTTGTTTGTTTTAATAGAATACTTTCAAGAGGTCCTAGGTATGTAATCGGAGGTAGTAGACCAGGCTACTCTCGAGGTCTGAGAAGACAAAATGCTTTTAGAGGTTTCCGTGGTTCTAGTTCTGCATCAAATGCTTCCACCGCTGGATCAAGTGCGTCCAACGCTTCTACTGGTGGTGGTTCATCTGTTGCTTCAAGTAGTTCAACAAGTGGGAACAGCTCTTCACCTCTTAATAACGCTGAGATTATTAATTCTACTGATGTCTGGGAAGCTCTAGTTGCTATCAGGGAAGCAAGGGCTAGAAGACAAGCTGTTAGAACCAATGATCAAAATCAAGGTAATATATTTGGTTTTTACATGTAGTTTTACAATTAAAATAATTTAATGAAATCCTCATTAAATGATATCTTTGTAGTTCAGCAAAGGAAGTTTTTAAAATTTATGTTTACAAATAACATCAATCAAATTTGATTACACACGTTTATTTCTAAATTCTTAACACAAGTTTATTTCTTAATCTTTACACACGTTAAACAATAAGAACATTTAAATTTAATATTTATATAACAATATTTAATTCTTTTATTACAATTTAATATTTCTGTTGCTTCAAGTAGTTCAACAAGTGGGGACAGCGTATTTAGTGTTATTTATTAATTTAATTATTAATATTTATTAAATTAATTATTGATAAGTATTAATTAATATATTATAAATTAGTAATAGTCGCTTCTACCCGTTATAAACAATTCTATGAAACCTTAAATCACCATCCTAATCCTTTAGTTAAATCCATGACATCCCTTCATATCCCTGACCAACCACCCCGTCGGCTGAAGAGGCATTGGCCTCGTGACCTGCTACTATA
>KZ652044.1:226585-240001 GCA_001010745.2 Gerris buenoi
TATATAATAGTGTAGTATATATAATATATATATTTATGTATATGATATATATGATAATATGTATACTTATGTAATGTGTATATGTATATACATATTGAAATATGTCATTGTTGTTGTAATTCTTTACGTTTATGGATACTTATCAACTAACTAGGAAAATAATACCTAATAATAATAAATTATTTAAGGTCAAATATAAAAAAATAGGTTGTCAACCAATTTGTATCGATTTTTATTGAGCTAATATAGTTAATAGTTATATAAATGTTAAAAACTATATATATATATATTTATATATCTAATATCAAATAGGAATATTTAGATATTAACATATTACTATTTATGTTTTATTAATTAATTTTATTGTTTATGTCATTGTTTTATCAAAGTTATTGTTTATTCAAGTTATTGTTATTGTTTATGGAAATTGTAAATTATGCACGTCTTAACCAAACTTATCCAAAAGTATTAACAATCATCTTATATTATTTATATGTAATTTGCTTTAAAATTATTGTTATATAGTATTAATGAATTATTGCACCTAAATATTATTAGCTCTAATAATCTATCATATTAATGATTTATTGTAAATATTAACTGAACTCCCTGTATATTATAAATAAATACAGTGATTTACCTACTATTATTATGTATAAAAAATTGAAATTGTTATTGCTTGTGAGGTAATTTCGGCATGTGCTTTTAACATTTTTTTTTGCAATAAATTAAATGAAAAATGTTTTTAAAAAGAAAAATCGGTCCGAGACAACTCAGACAAACTTTCTCATATACGAGTTTATAGTTACTTAGCTCAGTGTTTTCCATTTACTAGTTTTCGAATGTACATTTAATTATTATTGAACATTTCATCTAAATGTATCATAAAAATAACTTCTCCTAGGCGAGGAACCGAACCCGGGCTCTCTCCGTCCGCGTATTAAGCTATTTTCTCAGGAACTTGATTTTTCCCGGGAAAACGTATTATATCGTTATATTAGTATTTAAATGGACTACATTTTAGATTTATTTTAATCAAAATCGTCGGAACCGTTTTCGATAATTTTTTTTTTCAGAGTTTTTGGGGATTTGAGCCCGCCAAATTTGGAGCTAAAAATCATTTATCGATTTTGCTTTGGGGTATGATTTTTCTGAATATATTTCTGCCAAATTCCGTCTGCACCTGCATACTCGATAGACAGACAGATATTAAAAAAAAACAAAAAACACACACTTTTTTGGGCTCAGGGGACCGCAAAACGTGCAAATCCATCAAAATCTCAAATCAAATTTTCGCGCCATCAAAAAATGTTTTTTCATGTATGAGAAAGTAAAAAGGGACAAGGGACTGCCCCACCCTGTATAATAAAAAAAAACTACATATTGGCCATCATGCAGTACCAGTAAAAGATTTGGAAAAATCCCTATCGAGTACCAAGTCCAGAGAGGCTTTATTTTTCGGCATTTCTTTAGATAGTTACTCGCCTTATTAAGAAAACAAAGGGGAGTAACCATCTAAAGAAGGTATACGGAGTATTCTTCTTTAGATTGTTACTCCCCTTATAAAAACATAACTGTGATATTCCTTTGTCCCAAAGTACATTGGACTAAGCATCCTAAGCATTTGGCTTCATAGTTATTTAGTCAAAGTCATTTACATTCTAAAAAAAAAACAGGGGAGTAACCATCTAAAGAAGTACCTCTTTTTCATTATACCGTAGTCCGTAGTTATAGAACTTTTATTTATAATTTGTGTACAAAAAAATTGAAAGATGCTTCTATATTTTGTAAATTATTTTAATATAGTATTTATAGTAGGTATATTTGATAATTTGACTAAATAAATCACTAATGCTAATGTTGTATGGTATTTCTAGAAGGAAATTTCGGTACCTGATTAATATTCCACTGGTCATCACAAAGGTTAAAATTACTTATTTTTGAATCCCTAGCTTTGTCATGATCAATGGGTTTATAATCGATTCTGTAAGACGAATTTATCGGTAGTCTGATTGGTTCTGGCGCTTCTCTTCTGTCCATCCAGTTACCGATCAACGTCTTATCACCATATCTTTCTACTGCCCCTAGAAAATTGTTTTTAAAAATCAAGTTATTACATGGCATCAACCACTTTACATATTTACTCGATATAATCATCAGTGTTTATCTTTTCAACCATTTGTAATAGCTACGTCAGTTTATAATTATATGCCTTACAGGAGTTTACTCGCAAGTGGTGCACTGGGAGGTCTAGGCTGGAAATTTAAAAAAAATGTCATCTCTATTATTATTAGTCTACTAGTAGTACTAGTGCCCCATAGGGGGTGTCGTGTACCTCGCCCTGCTCCGTCCTCGAACTATAGATACGAATCACATCATCATGACATGGATCGGACCCACATCAATCGGAACTTATCAAAGAGTGGGGGAAGAGTTCCCCGCAGGGGTGTCCCTCGCCTTGCACCGTCCAAGATTCATTGATGCAATTCAGAGTACCATGGCACGGGATCGAACCCACGACCTCGAGTTGCCTCGACTTATTGAGAGCTGTGCGAGCGCCTTAAGACGCTCAGTCTCCCAAATGTAACCTCTTATAAATATGTTTTTTATGCATTCAAGACGTAAAATTTACCATATGGCCCCAAGGCGTGATTATAATGATAAAGTAACAAAACTAAGTCTACTTCAGGGGAAAAAATCTCGTTTAATAACTCTATACTTAAGTATAACTTTCTATGCTTATAGTTGAATTTCGTAAAAATGTAGCAAACATTTTTCATGAAAAAAGTACAATCATCAGTTTGAAAGTTGTCTTTTCTTAATCATATGTAATAGCCACGTCATCTTATAATTATAATATTTACCTATGTAGGACGTTCGACCTACATCTCTTGCATTTCCGATTTTAAGACTTCTCATAAAATCAGGCATGGATAATAGCTGAAGAGAAAAACGGGATAGATCTTCTTTTAGTTCCTTCATTATTTAAACCACTATAAACCTTACTCGATAGAGAAACAGTTCGAAAGAATTAAGAAAATTAAGATGTATGTTTTTTTTTCTTTAAAAAAAATTTAAACAAGAAAAACGAACAATTAAAAACTTGGAATTTTCAGTGAGATATATCGTGTATAATCGTACATTTTGACAAAATGAACACTCAATTAAATTGAAAGACAATTATATAAAGATTCAACATCTTGAACATCCATTAAAATATGTTTTATTATTTATTTAAACTGTCACTACGAAAAATTGTGTTATATAAAGCGCTAAAAATGTCTAAAATAAAAAAATAACTAAATGTTTTTGCATTAGAAAAAATTGGGGTTTTTAATTGTGTGCCCCAAACAGTTGATGATGTTTGCACTGGAATAAAGTGGTAATTTTCAAAACTAATCTAGATCTAGTATTCAATTCCCGCAAATAGCTCATTTCTAACAATTGTTTATACCGTAAAAAGTTAATAACTATTGCTTCGCTGAAGTCTGCAGTTAAATATAAAGGTAAATTTGTTGCGATATAACTCATGGTCCAAAAAATCCAAATTTCATGAGATTATATACAATAAGAAATTAGCGCTGGTCAGTAAATTTTTGTTCCTTCATTCCTTCCGTATAGGAATAGGACTTAAAATTCATCCCCCACCCCATGCTCACAATGTGTTAAGAAAACCTCACTGTTCATGTTCACGGGAGTTCCGAAGTTCCTACCTTTTGCGGGATTCACAATAATCATGTGAGGCGTCCGCACAAAATGTTATGCAGTGTCATATTATATATACAACTTTGTATTCTCGTGCTACGTAATTGCCAAGTCAGAAAATATTTTTGCATTAGGGGTTTCGCCGTTTGCGGGAGTTAAGGCCCCCATACACGGTCAAAAATTTGACCGTGTATGGGGCTGTTTGATGTTTGCGCAAACATGATGTTTGACGTGTATGGCCTAAATTTGCCCGACATCAGGTTTGGGCAAAATGTTTGATCGCGTGTAGGTATGTGGGCCTTTAGGTTCTTAGGATACCACACCGTTTACGGGGGTCAAGGTCTAAACTACTAACCTTATTATAAGGAGTATATTCCGGTCTCTACAGATTAGCAAATAAATTAATTGCTGCAGAGTTTTTTTTATAACTAATAATAAATTAAATATGACCACATAAGTCTGTGTACACTATACACTATAATGCGTATAGTATACTGTCTACAATGCACAAAAGTACATTCGTGACTGGGATTTCTTTTGAACAAGATAATAACATATTGTCTGGTTAGAGAGTACCTTACGCATATTGTGTAGACAAGTGTATTACATCATCTTTGTCTATTTATCTGTTATATTTTATATTCGACATCGTTTTATTATGTAGTTGAGATTAAAGTAAAAGAATAGAGGGGGGTTTCAAGTGACGTATGACAAGAATCCAGTATTCCCCCACCTATTTCAAAAAACCAACCTTCAATTATTTTAAGAAAGCATGAAGGAGCGCTTAGTTTAAGAACACACTCCTTGTTTCCTCTATTATTTTTGTTTGTAGTTGTTTTTTGTCGCTTTTTTTAAGTTTTTATTTTACTCTTTTTGTTCATTTAAATATTTTTTGTATATCACTTATTATTTTTAAGTTTGTTCTTTTAATTAGAATATTAGTTTTTGTTTTTTTATTTTTATGTGTTCATATCTTATTGGGTATTTTTTAAAGTGATTTATTTTTGTACAAGTGAAATCGTTGACAAATAAATTCGTCTTTGGTAAGTTCTTTATATTTTTTGTTAAGTTACTTTTAACACTTTCACCTTTTAATCTCATTAACTTACTAACTATTGAGTTCTTGTGAGAAAATGTGGATTAAAATATTCATTAATTGTAGTATCTTTTTTATTATAAGTATTATGACCTACTGACCTACAGTGTATAGTGTGGTACCGACCCGAATCACACGTTTTTTTTATTTCTCTAATTTCGTTTTTCATTTTCGGGGGTACATTAATATGATTAGTGAAAACAATTAGATGAGAAAGATAATTGTGCGAATGGATATCTCTTATTGTCGGTGTCTAGTCGTATTGAATCTTAGAGGCCAGTGTTTGTCCTTGCTTGAATCATCCCTTTCACCTGTGAAGTTGACAGAGAGAGATTTAAAAGGGTGAGTCAGGTGCAACATTCCTTTTTAATATCCTTGATTTAAAAACCTGTTGAATTAGTTGTTTTTTCTTGCTAAGCTCGAATATGTTATAATCATTTTTATAGTTGTACTTCAAATCAAGTTTGTTGTGCAATGTTTCTTTCGATGAAATAAGTCCTTATAGTTCTTATGCAGCTTTTTTTAAATTGTTTCAATGAATTAAACTATTTTAACAAAGTTAAAAAAAAACATTAAAAAAAAGTTTCGGTCTTAATAATTTTTTAAAAAAAAAAAATATAGAGAAGGAATTTTAAGGAGTTGTTTAAGGTAGATACAAGTTTTCAAAAGTTTCTTTATTAATTGTAGTAAATTTAATTAAAGTTGCAAGATTTAATAAAAACAAAGGGTGTTTTAAAAAATAATATATATTAAAGGTATAATCTTGTTGTTCGTACTGTAATAGTAAAATCATTCTAGTATTTTTGGTTGTCTAATTAAACTAGTTTATGAAATTACCATAAAACTAATAGATTACTTAAGTTTTCATAAACAGAGTGAGGCCTATTAGTCTAGTAGACAGCATGCAAAAAGTGTCTGACTAACATCAAGCTAGAATTTTGTGTCCAAGTTAATCTTTTAGTGCCTTTTAAGAATATGTGATCTGCTAAGTTCGTTTGCGGGACTTAGCTTGGCATTAGGCATTTGTAAAAAACATACCGGTAGAGAACGGCCATGTCCCGCCCTTTTTGGCGAACAATGTGATTTTCATGATCTTGACTACAGAATTAGTTATTAGACCTGAAATCAAATTGATATTAGTTTGTCCCATGAATGGTTAGTTATTCAAATATTACTCCAAATCAAAGTAGTCAACTATCAAGGGTCAAACTAACATCAACTTCATTTCTGGTCTACTAACTAATTTTTTGCAGGATCATGAAAACCACATTTTATTTACTTATTTAATAAACAAATCCCTAGATGTTGTCCACTATAATTGGCGGGACATGGCGGCTCTTCACCATTTTGTTTTCTTCAAATGCCTATTTCCAAGCTGTGTCCTGCTGACGAACTTTGCCAAACACTTATTCTTAACAGGCTCCAACAGATTAACTTGGACACAAAATTCTAGCTTGATGTTAAGACACTTTTTTGCACACTATTCCCGAACTATTAAGTTTTGTTTACAGTGAGGCCTATGACACAATAAATATTTCATTACATATTTTTTTTTTTATCAACTCAAAGGCCTAATTTTGCCTTTTGTCAAAACTAAAATTTTTTAGTTTTATCAAATTTAGGAACTGTGTGGTGGATTTAAATCCTAGCAAATGAGATTACACCAATTTAAAGTGAATCATTAAAAAAAATTGTTGCTGGGATCTCTTTGTGGATACAAAAGCCAGCGGGCCTAGCAGACCCTTGTAAGAGGACTCTGCCCTATCCGTGAGGAAAAGACCAGCAAAGTGCTAGAAGGGTATGCTGGAATCCACTAGGGATCAAACCCTCAGCAGCCTTAGCACACCATGGAACCAACACAGATGCAAACATGCTCAATTAGTTAATAGAATACAAGAGATGTTTAGTATATATGCGGTTGAATTATTAGGATAGCAATTAGTACATTGTATATACTTTTTATTATAATTAATGTATTTATAGTGATACATTATCACATCCTAGATTTATGTAGCTATTGAGTGTAAAATGGAAAAGGCGTAAAGAAGCCAGTGTAGTTGCCATAAAGTGTTGTGTGCTATTTTCTATTATTCTGGTCAAAAATGCTCTGCCTGTTAATTAGATCTAGATGTCCTATTATTATCTGCTTTTGCTTCCCAGCTCACTCAAGGTAAGGGGTTGCAAGCAGCTGCGTATATTTTTATTTTTCTTTCTTTTACACAAAATTTAATGTGTTTTAAAATTTGGAGTATAATGAAAGGGAAATCCTAGTTGTTTATGTAAGCAGTTGCGTGTAGTTTTTGATGATAATTCTTGTTTTTATGGCATTTTTCTTACTTAATACTATGATATTTTCTGATGTATCTGTTTTTATATTTTTTGTTTTCAGAAGTGTAATGTGAAGTTTGTTGTAATGCAAGATGGGAGGAGCGTACCGTCGTGGTATGCTCCTGGGTTCATTCCTTGGAGGATGCTTAGCAGTATGTCTGCTAGGGGCAGCACTGTCTACAGACTATTGGGTCGTATCGTCAGCTAGGCGTGCACCCCATGGACTTATCCATACTGACTCCGATGGAAAGATACATTTCGGCTTACTTCATGGAGTTAAAGAACTCAATGTCGGTTATGGATGGAGAAATGAAGAATTTTCAAGTGAGTTTTTAGCTAACCCTATTGTTTTATGAAGTGAAATAATTTGGGTTTTGTTGATTTGTTTTTTTTTCTTGTTCCTTCCGTAATTCTTCTACCCACACAGCCCTAGTCTGCCCCCACCTTGAACTGTTAGCTTGCCATAAAAATTTGTAAAATAGTTAGCTTAGTACAGAATTCACTCTTACTAAGTTAACACACTCAAGATGATATATGTTGAAACACATTTGTGAGTTTTAATAAAAAAAAAAATTGTGATGACAGTATTGTTGTGTTACTTTCTACCATCATCTCTAGTCATAATTTATAAAGTGGTACCACAAAATCTCAGTCAAAACAAGTGATTATTTGTTATTTTATTATATTTGAATATTTTGACTGTTTGTTTCAGTGAGAGAAGTGTATATAGATGGAGGCTTAGTGGACTACTGGCTATGGATAGGAGTCTGGCTGTGCCTCGTTCTATCTCTTCTCTGCTCAGTTTGCGGTGCGCTACTTTGTCTTATAAGTAGTGCTGCTGCTCCAGCTACCGCACCACCTTTCCTTCATACATTGACTTCAGTACGACGTCTGTATCTTGCCTATTCTCTTGCCAGTAAGTGGATTTTTTGTTATCTTTAATTTTCAGTTAGCATATAATAAATTCCTTAACTCTAACTATGTTATTTCCTTCTCTTTTTTGTTTTATTTATTATTAAAATATTATCATTCATTTATAATTAAGAAACTTTTTCTTGTTTCAGTGATATTTGAAGCCATCGGAGGAGGATTATGGACATGGGGGTTTCACTCCAAACTTAGGTATAATGTAATGAGTGACCAGGATCGAGCTGCTCATTGGACATCAGAAGGATTGGCTTTTCTTGGCCACTCTTACTGGTATGATCTCAAGTTATATAGTTTTTAAGTTTTTTTGGTGATCATTAGTAAAGTGTTAATGAGCAACTAATGTGGTTGAGCATTAATCTTTATTAAATAGTGGCTTTTTGTGGTCTGATATTAAATTAATTATTATTTAGTATTTAATATTTATTTACAAGTGAACTCTACGGAATCATAGTGAAAAGAACCTTAGAAAAAATAGCCATTCTAGGAGCAAAAGGAGAATTTGAAATAGAAGTGTGAGCACAACTTAGGTGTGTCAGGTAGGTCGATTAGTGGAAATAAATTTACTTAGATTACTAACTACAGCAGGAATAAAATGATGAAAAAGTACTTAGGTATATGAAAAACATATGAACAAATGAAAATAAAAAATAATATTGTAATAGAAATTATTAATTAAATTTGTATAACTGTTACTTAGATTGTTGGTGTAAGTTCTGAAATTTTTGGTATTGGGATTTATGGAAATGTAGTTCCTTTCAAGGATATTACGTTTGAACTTGTTAAGTTCTTGGGCACAAATCTTAGTTCAGTAGAACCTCGCTTACACGCCCTCAATATCACGACAACCTCAATCACAAGTGCAATTTTCAAATCCCCTTGAGATTGCCATAACACATAATGTTAAATTAACCTCTTTAACGCGACTATTATTATCCAAACAACCTCAATCACACGGATTATTTTCCAATTCACAATGTAACTTACAACCTCTATAACAAGTCATTTTGAGAAGGTCAACCTCCATAACACGACTACAGGAATGGGTTGACCTTGAACAAGTCTAGACTTAAAGTAGGAATTCCATTAACCTCGATAACACGACTGATAGCCAAAATAACCTTGATAACACGACCCTCAACAGAAAGAGCACCTCGATAACAAGACTGTTTCCTTTATCTCCTTGACACTTCTTATCGAGGTTCTACTGTATCTTCAAAGTTAAAATTATAATGAGTATTGGAGTATTGATTACTTAAAGCTGTGGGATTGGGACAGTTGGGTTTCAAACTATATTTATGTTGGTAAATATTAATCTATTAATTATTATTGAAGAACTTGTATGCCCCTAATATAATTCTTACTTTTGAGTTAAATTTAAATGCATCTACGCTTGTTTTGTTGTAGGTTGGCGGTGATCTGTGTACTTGTTCATATAATCAGTATTATATTTATATATTCCGGTACGAGTGAACTACGGCAGAGTAAAGCGGTGAAGCCTGTACTTCACGAGAAACCAAATGGAAACATCATGCTCTACTAACTAATTTCACTGCTCACAACTTCCTCTTTTTTAATTTGTTCTTCCACGTACTAAACTTCTTTAGTTTCCTTTTTTTCAGTATTTAAGCCTAATTTATTTATAGTGTTCTAGTGATTTTTTAAAAAAAAATATTATTATCTATTTATTTATTTATTTATTTTATTCATCAACCGAGGTCGTTTTAAACATTTTATTAATTTAATTTTTTTTAACTTATTGATTAAAGTTATATTATATTACAAAATAACTCTTAATTATACACTTTTATTTAGTAAAATATTTAACAGAAATTAAGGATAGCAAAGATCGACCAATAAAAATTAAAACCGACATTTCGGAAATATTTATTTATTTATGTAAGTATATAAAAAGAATGTGAACAAAAAAACAGTTGCAATGTCTTATTACTATGTATACTGTATACTTACGGTTGTAAATGTTTATCTATTTTAATAATTGTCACAGTTTAATTACTATTTTTTAATATTTTGTTTTTAATGTCTTCTCATCAAGTTATATACTTATGTACCGTTTTCATAAATCTCAATGTGTAATCTTATTTATTTTGTTACCTATTGGCCTTTTTTAATTAATAAAAAAAGGTCATTCATTTTTGAATAATAATTTTTAAAGTTAATATTTTTAAGCCTTGTCAAAGTTGTTAAAAAAATCCTATAACATGCGTGAACTCATTTGAACACTGTACACTGTGTGAACACTCATTTGAAGTGAAAAATAAGATCTAGAAGTGGTTGATTTTACGCATTGCTCTCTTTGGATTTGTTGACAATTTTATCATTTTAGAATTAAGAAATGTTATGTGAGATTTTATTGAAAAATAAAATATTTTCATAACATTTTGATGAATAATGAAGAAAAAACTCGAATACAATACTATAAAATGTGTATAATGTTATGCTTATATGCCACTTTTATTTATTAAACAATCTTCTACCTCCGTGGTGCAATGGTTAGCTCTTATGCCTGCTGAATCAGAGGTCGGTGGATCAAGACCCATTTAAGTGAAAGATTTTTTACAGGTAAATCAACTGCGGACTTCAGCCTTTGCCAAAAATCTTTCACTTAGACAAGACTTGAATCACAAACTTCGTTACATTAAATTTTGTTTCATCCACATCAAATTACTTTACCACACCCTTAGGTAAACCCTTTAAATGTACCCCTTTGTATGTAATTGTATTTATGTACCTATAAATACAATTGATAATTGTTATTACCAAGATTTTTGTTTTACAACTTGAAAAAATATATTCATTTTTTTCAAAATGTGGGTGAATCTTAAACTTTGATTTCTAATTTTACTGATCTTTGCTATCGTCAATTTCTATTTAATTTATATTCGATATCTAAGTATTTTGAATAATCTTAATTGTCTTTTATAAAATAAAAAAGACATTTAGATCCAATTTTCCTTGAGTTAATTATTTAACATTTAATTAAGAAATATTTATATAGAATTAATCTTCCTTAACATAAAACTATTAGCATTTTTAGTTTTATATTTATTTTAAAATCAAGCCTTAGATAAATAACCGTAGCACAATTTTCTTTGAATCTTTATAATAAAATTAGTTATGCTACCAAAGAATATCACTTAATACATTATAATTTACTCACTTTGAAAAATTAATTCATCCTGAGTTATCACTTTTCTATTCTCAAAATAGCAAACTTACATTTTCTCTCTTCCAACATGATATTACATTATATTACCTTTCTATATAGTTTAATTGTGTAATTTATAGTTGATCCTGCGTTGACTTAAATATATTAATTTAATTAGCTAATAGTTACTAAGTTAATATTTTTTTATAGAAGGAAATGCTTGACTGAATACATTCACAAAATGTTTTATAATGACCTCTGAACTGACCTCTTAATATTAATTTTAATTCTTTTTATTTATTATATTATTTTTAATATCTTGATATTATTATATCATATTTTCTTTGTTTGTTTGTCTACATTTTTAGCTTTTAGTTATGTTTTATTTCGTACTAATAATTTTAATTTTTTTTTTCTAACATCACTTCCGTCCAAATTTTGATCTTTTTTTAATAGTTTGGATTTTAAAAGATGTAAATAATTATTTTATTGTCCTTTTTGTGTAATGAATTTTATATTTAGAAGTACACTTTCTTAATTATTATTATTTTGTGTCTTTATTTATTTTGGTTTTGTGCACAAATTGTTTCGAAATAATGGAAACAAAACTGGGATAGCATAACTACCCTTTGGTACAATGCAAGTGGAGATTACTTTAATAAGCCTCTTGTATACTTTCAAGATTTCTAAACAAAGTATATCTTTACTCATGACTGAAGTAAGTGAACATTCTTGTGACATGCCGCTAGGAGTTCTAAATATGAAAATATTCAATGAGTTCCAAAGTGGGATCAGTCACCCACGTATTAAAAATATATAAAAATAACGAAACCCAGGACACTTTAAAAACAGGATGAGGCCACTTTAAAAACTATGGCATGACAGAGCTAAGGTTGTGCAACATTGTTTCAGAAAATCCCATTTAGATGGGACTAAAAATCTTGTATCAAGTATCTTATCAAGTTGCAGTGCTGTATCTAAGCAGTGCCAATTCAGACATGATTCAGACCCGCAACATAGACACCCTATATTGAGTCCTGGTGTAATGGATGTCACAGGGTTGGTTCATCTCTCCATCAGCTGTATAAACTATATAATTTGTAGTTCTAAATACACTTAAGTGCCAATTAGAAATTTCAATTACTATAGATTTTAAATATGTAATTAAAATAATTCCTCGTTTAGCAATTTATTTTTCGCCTCTTCTTAAAGCATCTCAGGCCAAAAAAAGGATATTATTTTTTTATATTTCAAACTAACATGACTTTAATTGAGATAAATATAACTCTTTTAACAATTGAAAGTGTAGAAATCAAATGTATTATCAATTTTTATGAGATATATGGTGGATTTATCTAAATTAAAGTCATGCTAATTTGAAATGTTAAAAAAAAAAATCCCTAATTTTTTTTTAAGGCTAAACATTGTTTTAGATGTTCACTGCACCCTGAGTCCCTGAGAATCCCATGACAATTTTTTTCTAGTTTTATATTTGTTATCAAGATGAGCAAAAATCTATGATTATGTTTACAAAATTTAGGAACATAGTTTAATTCCTTCTCCATCCTAATCTTCCTGATCTCCTACACCTGAAGTCTGCCTGTTTTATCCAGCATAAAGATTTGGGGTTGAGTCAAGCTGTCTTAAGACATTGAATGTCTTTCTTTCATGTGGAAAGAGCCCACTGTTAAGACAAAGCTGGTGGTAAGAATTGGAAGTGAAGGAGATGGTGGAAACAAGTAAACGAAAACAAAAAAAAAAAAACTTGTGACGCTGACGCTGATGAAGACTACTTAGTTTCCATTAAACACGAGAAACATCTAATGTTGATTCAATAGAGCCAAGGCCAAGGTATTTGAGTCTCCAGTTAGTGTCAAGTTGCTTTCGAGCTTACCAAATACGCACCCTCCAGGGTTTGTCACTCAGTGTTGGGCACATTCAGGCAAAGATCTGTAGTTCTTTACGATCACCTACAGGTGGTTGACGGGTAATGTATGAGATTTTGGCCTTACGATAATCGGATACAAAACACAACGACCTGCAGTTAAATTGTAAGTATGTGGGCCCCTTTAGTTATACAAAAATTGGTTGAAACAATATTATAATTAAAGTATATTAAAAAATATTAATAAATTAGTACTTCACAGTACCCTAAATGGGGCAGTGCTGGGCACTTAGACAAGTCTTGAAT
>KZ652045.1:2091-15308 GCA_001010745.2 Gerris buenoi
CACATCTTCCTCTTGTAAATAAGTATACTTAAGCATGTATCCTAAAATCAAGGCTGAAAACTGCATTTTTTATAAAACAACATTTAAATTTAAATACCAACTACTTTAAATACCAATTTACATTGAAAGTGATTATGACTAGGCATCGCGTGGCTCTACCATTGAAGCGAGCTTAATGGAATAAATATTAGATAGTTAATCATGATGAGTTGATATTTAAAGAATATGCTAGTAATAGAGCGCCATAGAATGGGGGAGAAGAAGAGTTCTTCTACTATTCCTTAAGGCCCTACCGCCCTTTAAGGTTAGGAAAAACAGTAAAATTACAATTATACTGGTTCTAAGCAAGATATCAAAAAATCTAATCACAGGCTTCATTCCTATTTTTAATTCTGCACGATTTGAGCCCTATTTCAACTTTCTATGATAAATAGTACAGGGGCCATTTCAATAAAACGATAAAACTAGCTGTATTAAATTGCGCCCAATTACGCTCGCTTCAATGATAGAGCCACGCGATGCCTAGTCATGATCACTTTCAAAGTAAATTGGTATTTAAAGTAGTTGATATTTAAATTTTAAGTGTAAAAAAATAAGCTTAGCCCAAAATTTTTAAAAATGGCGCTAGTCAGAAAACGAAGCCCGAAAGGACATAGGTTAATATAACATTTTTGATTCCTTTTAGGGTCCTCTATATGCCCCTTCTTTTTGGCAGACTTAAGTTGGGGCACCCTGTATAATAACTTTAAAAAGATACGAAAAAGTAAACGATTATGATAGTATTTAATATTTTATCAAATTGAATTTAAGTATGAAGGGCTTTTGATAACATCTAAATTTTTTTGTTTCTTTTTAATTGTAAATTGTCTCTTTATTATAATTATGAATTTTAAGAGTACTTATGTAATTAGTATTTTCTAATTCATATGAAACTCGTAAAAAAAGGATAGTTTTTATCGTTATTCATGTTTGGTTTTAATTCTTGTTAGTTTTATTCTATTACTGTTAACTGTTCGTCTTATTTATTTATTTATTTATTATCATTGACGAAGGATTATAGTGTCCTAATATAGTTCATAGATGTTTCGACGTAATAAGTTTGCGTATTCTCGCCAGCCTAATGAATATGCCCAGAGAGAGGGCGAAATATATTTAGTCTTGATGAATTAAACCTATTTAAATTATTAATTCCTTTATGTGTCTTAACTAGTGAAGTTGTAAGAAAGTTTTTAAGAAAAGGCATATTTAAGAAAACACATAAGATTTGCTTGTTAAAATCGATGAAAAATAATTCTAATTCCAGCGGCAGTAAGAATATTCGAAAAATTCATCGATTTTAACAAGCAAATCTTATGTGTTTTCTTAAATATGCCTTTTCTTAAAAACTTTCTTACAACTTCACTAGTTAAGACTCATAAAGGAATTAATAATTTAAATAGGTTTAATTCATCAAGACTAAATATATTTCGCCCTCTCTCAGGGCATATTCATTAGGCTGGCGAGAATACGCAAACTTATTACGTCGAAACATCTATGAACTATATTAGGACACTATAATCCTTCGTCAATGATAATAAATAAATAAATAAATAAGACGAACAGTTAACAGTAATAGAATAAAACTAACAAGAATTAAAACCAAACATGAATAACGATAAAAACTATAACCCAATGGGAAGGTAATACAATCAGCTGTTTCTATTTAATCATATGATTACTAAGTGAGAATGGCGGGAAAATTTTTTTAATTTAAAACTCTTAGATTGGCACTGTAATACTTATTCATTTCCCTTGCATCTTGTTTGTAGTTTAAATTGTTTTGTTCTTTTGTTATGTACAGTGCTTCTAATAATAATCTTTTCTTATTGTTATTTTCTCTATTTAAAATTTTTGAGTTTTCAAATTTAAAATCATGGTTCATATTCCTTGCGTGATGACTTAAGGCGGTTTTATCATTTTTTGCTTTCACATCAGACATGTGTTGGGCTTTGCGATTGTGCCACGTTTGCCGTGTTTCTCCAATATACACCCCTTCACAATTACCACAAGGAATTTGATAAACTATACCCATTGCTTCATCCATAGGAACCGGATCTTTTAATTTTGAATAAATGCAGGTTTGAAGCTTGTTGGATGGTTTGTGTGCTATCTTGAGGTTAAAGCAGTCAAATTCCTTAAAAAGTTTTGTAACCTTTTCCGACAGGCCGTTTATATAGACTAAACTCGAGAAATAAGTTGGGGGATTTAAGTTGTTGTTAGTAGGGATCGTAATTTTATTTTGGTTTAAGTTTTTGTGCCAAAGACTTTTNATAGAGTTATAGAGGAAGTATTTGGACAGAATGGTGTGATAATAGGAGGGACTCGAAACTAGCCGAACCACACGTCGCGTCCTCAGTTACCTTCGAGGCCGTCCATTTCCTCCCCCTAACGTCTAGTTTGCAATGACGGTTTGAAATTTTGAATCTTGAAATTTTACTACATTTGAGTATGAACTCGTTGAAAAAAATTCTTGGGTCCAATAAACATTCAAAGAAATCATGTTTGTTAACAATCACTTCCCGGACAAGGACTTTTTTTAAGACCCAATTTCAAACCGTCATTGCATAGCTTTCACCCAATCGTTTTTAAAATTATAGATATGAAATTTAAAGTAGAAGAATGTAGTTTTCATACCCCGCAAACCTCATCTCTCTATCTAGTTCAAAAGCTGAAATATATGTGTTCAAAAAAGTGCGTTTTTTTTTTGGCCCACCCTGTATTGTTCAGACTCACATAGCAAGACTGGATTCAAGACCTTACTGTATTATGGAGTCAACAGCTACTCTCATGGGGATCACTTAAACATGTATGAACAAAAATGTTCTCTAGTGTCTAGTGGAGAGATAACCTTTTATAGTGCTAAAATGTAAAATCAAATAAAAAGAAAAATTGATGTACTAAAATATTATTTATGTATTAATTATGTTTTATTCAATAAAGGTTTGTAAAAATAAAAATCAGAGTCCGTATACAGAAAAAAAAAAATCGGGACAAATAGTTGAAATATTCAGATATTATCTATTTAGATAATAATACAGTATAATCCGGGTATTTCGTATCCCGTTAGTATCATATATCCCGATAAATCGTGTATTATTGCCAGTCCCTTGAAAAAATCTCGATATTAGGTATATAACCAATGCATTTCGGTCCCTTCAGTATAACGTATTTTTTACCCTTTCTAGGTGAACAGAAACGTCTTATAACTCGTATAATTTTAAGATCATTATTATTATCTATTTAGATTTAGAGATAAAAATCTCTTAAAGTTAAGAAACCCAAAAACATATCACCGGACGGATCTACTAATAAACGGCCTGGCGAACGTAAACGGAAATTAGGGACCTGGAACGTACGAACTACGAACGATGCTACAAGCTAGAAAGTTGAGAGAGGTAGCCACTGAAGCAAATAAATACGGAATTGACACAAGGTATTATTTGTGTAGTTGACAGGAGGAGATTGAAGTAAACTAGAACAAGGTTTGGTGGTCCTGAAAAGGACCGTTTTTGTTATTGTTTAAAAGTCTACTTCTTAGCAGGTTTCTTGGTGGCAGCAGGCTTTTTGGTTGCCACGGCCTTTTTCGGCTTAGCTGGTGATTTTTTGGCCGCAGGAGTCTTCTTGACCGTAGATGCCTTTTTGGCGATGGTCTTCTTTGCCTTGGGCACCTTAGGTTTGGTAGGAGTCTTGGCGGTTTTCTTCGCTTTCACCGCGGCCACCTTAACCTTCTTGGCAGTCTTTTTTGGGGTACTAGCAGATTTAGTTTTCTTCTCGGCGGCAGCCTTCTTGACCCGTGGTTTCTTCGCAGTCGCTCCTTCGGGAGAGGCCTTAGCCAGCTTGAATGAGCCGGATGCACCCTTGCCTTTGGTCTGGAGGAGAGTGCCTGCGACAACGGCCGACTTGAGATACTTCTTGATGAACGGGGCGAGCTTCTCGGCGTCGATCTTATAAGTGGTGGCGATGTACTTCTTGATGGCTTGGTTGGACGAACCACCTCTCTCCTTCAAGGCTGCTATGGCGCTCACGACCATCTTTGCGGTAGGAGGGTGAGTAGGCTTCTTCGCGGCAGAGCTGGCCTTCTTCTTCGCCAAGGTAGCTTTTCCCTTTTTAGGGGAAACCGGGGCAGGAGCTGCGACTTCAGTTTCAACCGTGTCTGTCATGATGTGAAATGTGAGAAGAAAAAACTTTTAGATTAAAAACTGTTATTGTGAGTGGAAATTTTCTCGGTTATTTACACCAACCAACGGCCCTTCACGAAAGCAATTTTGTTTTACCACGACAGTTTTGCATTTAACACTCTTTCTTTTGCTTTGTCTGCTTTCGAAACACACGTTTATTCACGAAGGGGTTCATTCGGCATCGGCTAAACTCATGAAGTATCTTGGGGCTACCTTCGGGCGTAAGTAGTTTGTCGCCGAGACCTTTGCTTCAATCAGTATTTGCCCTCAGAAAAATCTACACTTGAAACGCCTGAGTACGGTCTCTCCGGAGAAATCTTGTCGTCCTGACCCTACCGGCACATTCAAAACGAATAGGTGACTGCGATGTAACTTTAAAAGACTTTAACTTTAGTTTTCAGAGGCGAGTCTACTCTTTTTTCACTCTTGCGTCGTTAAACGGGCCATCATTTTCAAACACTTCATCATGAATCCCGATATCGGAGTTGAGAGAAGATAATTTATTTCCTAAATGGCTTCAAGATTTTACAACCAAAATTCAAAATTTACTTCTTTAGTGTTTGCAGGCAATACGAAGAGCTACCGTTGAAGCAAAAGCGTAAACTCATTTGACATGACCAACTAACAGGTACAGGTCAAGCTACCCCACTTTGGCCTGATAGAAAAATGGTTACATTTCTTACATCTCGCATTGCTTTTTGTTCTGGTGTTATGCCGCATTTATTGTTGATAATTAGTAAATTAATTTTTTATATTTAAAACAAAGTTCAATATGTGTACAGGGTACGGAAGAGCCGACTGACGAGTTTTGCGGGACTATTTATAAAGAACAATGCGATTTAGTGAAATACTGTTGATTTTAATTGAATCAGTTAAGTAGGTAATCCCATTTTTTACATCATATGTATTTTTGCGGGACTATTTATAAAGAACAATGCGATTTAGTGAAATTCTGTTGATTTTAATTGAACCAGTTAAGTAGGTAATCCCATTTTTTACATCATATGTATTTTTGCGGGACTATTTATAAAGGACAATGCGATTTAGTGAAATTCTGTTGATTTTAATTGAACCAGTTAAGTAGGTAATCCCATTTTTTTACATCATATATGTATTTTGAATATTATATCCACAAGATGGCGGCCATCAGCAGAAATACGTTGATTATTCCTTAGTTAAGTAGGTAATCCCATTTTTTTACATCATATATGTATTTTGAATATTATATCCACAAGATGGCGGCCATCAGCAGAAATACGTTGATTATTCCTTGAAGTCAAGGAGTTTACACATATATTTTTAATGCGTCAAGTAGTGTAGGCTGTTAAATCAAAGGGGAGAACGCTTTGAGTACATTTTTATGTTTGGTTTCGTGTTTGAACCAATTTATCTTTAAGCCACATCTTAAAAACCCATCTTGCGTTCTTCCTGTCCCCCTCCCCTCTACTTTTTTTTTAACAATAAACCAAAAAATCAGTTATTCTTTGAAAATATAATGTTTTTTTTTAGGATTTTTTATACGCCACACATTTTGTGAGCCATTTTCCCCCCCGCCAAAACTCTAAACTTATTCTTATTTTAACTCTAGACTTAGGTGTAGTTTCATAAGTATGTAATTATTTCATGTCATTGTAGTAAACTGCTTCAGGTTATAATTGGTTTTTAGTTTTATTTTGGAATGTAGTTAATTGAAATAGAAACTGCTAGTACTTTGTAATCTAAACCCTAGAAAATCATTTCAGATTCCTTAATTCTTCTTACCTATTATAAGATAAATTAATTACATTTAATTCCTAAGGAATCTGTTTGTAACTTTATCATTTATAATTTTAACCTATTTTGATTTACTTACTGACACATTAAATAGGAAAAAATATAAAAACTTATATCTCAATAATCTAATTAGCCTGCAGTCAACTTCTTTCCTTCAAAATATTTAGTATTAAACTAAATAATATAATTATTAAACCTATGGACTAAAACATCCACATTTAATCATTTAGCTAAATTAGCTTGACAGATACCTTTAGCAATATATTCANGTTTTAAGAAACATGTAGACACGGCTAAACGCAATTCCGGGAAATTTCACCAAGCCGTAAGTTTGAAATGTCTACTAAAACAACAGTTCTCTGAAAAATGATATCCTGCTCATTTAAAACCATTATCAGATTTTTTTTTGTTAAATAAATTTTATTCGTTCAATAAATTAATCTTTTTTTTTCACTACTAGGTACCTGGAACTACAGGAAACACTTCTAGGTAATATTATGTATGTTATTGATATCATTATTCGAATTAAGATGTTACAGAAATACACTTTTAAATTACAGCATATACTAACCCGAACTTTTTTTTTTTGAACCCCAAAAGTTGTTCGGAATATCGGGGTTTTCGGATTTCTGGGGTTCTACTGTTCATACATATTTAAGGCCGGTTGTGTCTACTGAATTAATATAAATTAAATTCCCTTACATTGTCGACTGAGAGCTTGCTCTAGAGGGGATCATTTGAAAAGAGAGAGATTAACTTGGTGGTCCTGAAAAGGACCGTTTGAAATTTGGTTGGTGCTTGTTCAGCAGCCAAGTGTTTTAGCTCCTTAACCACCGAAGCCATAGAGGGTACGTCCTTGCCTCTTGAGCGCGTAGACCACGTCCATGGCAGTAACGGTCTTCCTCTTGGCGTGTTCGGTGTAGGTGACGGCGTCACGAATCACGTTCTCGAGGAATACCTTGAGTACGCCTCGAGTTTCTTCGTAGATGAGTCCAGAGATACGTTTCACTCCACCGCGACGGGCCAGCCTCCTAATGGCAGGCTTGGTGATACCCTGGATGTTGTCTCGCAGTACTTTCCTGTGTCTCTTAGCGCCACCTTTGCCAAGACCTTTACCGCCCTTACCTCTGCCAGTCATAATGTTTAAATGTGGGAAGGAACTTCGACGGTGAAGAATTCAAATGTGAATGATAGTTAAACAAAATTTCGAGGTGCTTATATATTATTATAGAATAAAGGCGGCAGTCTATTGGCCCTAACCGTCTTGTGAATTCGGCCAATAGGATGGACGGAAAAACTGCCATGAGTATAAGTATTCCTAAAACTTGACCACAATTCATATATCGTTAACATTAACACCCTCGCATCTCCAACACTCATATTATGGCTCGTACCAAGCAAACAGCAAGGAAGTCTACTGGTGGCAAAGCCCCGAGGAAACAGCTTGCTACCAAGGCAGCCAGGAAGAGCGCCCCTGCCACTGGTGGTGTCAAGAAGCCCCACAGGTATAGGCCTGGCACCGTCGCTCTCCGTGAAATTAGGCGCTACCAGAAGAGTACCGAGCTCCTCATCAGGAAGCTACCATTCCAGCGTCTCGTCAGAGAAATCGCCCAGGACTTCAAGACTGATTTGAGGTTCCAGAGCTCTGCTGTCATGGCTCTTCAAGAAGCCAGCGAGGCTTACCTCGTCGGCCTCTTCGAGGACACCAACTTGTGCGCTATCCACGCCAAGCGTGTGACCATCATGCCTAAGGACATCCAACTGGCTAGGAGGATCCGCGGTGAACGCGCTTAAGAAGAATGTGTCATTGACACACCGACTAAAACGGTCCTTTTCAGGACCACCAACCTTTTTATCTTTTCACTAGTTACTATAGTGATCGTCTAGAATAAAATCTGTCCGTATCTAGTCAAAGAGACTTCGATATCCTGCCGCTGAAAGGTTCAGGCAGGACCCGTAAGAGGTGGGGGTTTCAGAGTGGCCCCTGTAAATAACAACCCGTCTGTTTTAGGGTAAGAAGTCCATCTGAGACTTTTTAGTATGGAGACTCGAGATTGAAATCGCTAGTGGACATGGGGCTGAGGCTAGTCTCGGAGACTCGAGAGAGGCTGATGTTGCTCTCAAGTGGATAAGGTTCTGAGACTAATCTCGAGACTAGCTCTCGAGATTTAGTCTCGGATGGACACTTAACCTTAGACACGAGACAAGATTACCTATGCAGATAGCTTGAAGATCAAAGTAAATTTTAGTTTAGTATAAATAGTATAACTGCCAGTAGCAAGATAATCAATTAAGGGGCCTCACGGTACATACACGTTTGTTTTTGAAAACGTTCGTTATTTTTAAACTTATCAACTACATATTAGTAGTTTTCTAGTACTTCCTACAAGACGGGTAGGACTAACCTAGCCAATTAGGCCTTATAGTAAGACCCTATGAGGTATCGAAAACAAATATTTCACTCCCTGTATTTTTTGTTGGGTGAAACATGTATCGTTTTAAAAACGAATCGGATCCGAAACGCTTTCAAAACGATATGTGAAAGTAGTAATAATATACAAATCACACCTCATGACAAGGAACAAACCAACATCAAAGCGTGGGAAAAGAGAACCACTCAGGGGGTTTAAACTACATAAATGCAGGGTGTTTCAAGAAATTCTCCCGGCACTAATGGAGCTTGTTCATCATGTTATTTCTAGTAAAAATGTTTATGTGTCCGATTCAATTAATTTGCTGAGCTATACCAATTTAAATTTAAAAATTGTGCCACGAAGGAGCTCCTCATTTTCCCCGAACAGTCACTGCTCACTTTTGGGAATATTTGAAAACCTTCATGAACACGATCCCACTCCCACTATACAGTAGAAGAGATAGATCGGTGATTTGACAATGCCTGTCAAACTATTAGAGGAATGTCAGGTGTGTTTGAAAGAGTGAGACAGTTATATAGACGTCTGAGTGGAGATATCTCTAAACACGCGATTTTCAAACACATGTGTTAATAATAGGGATGGGTCGATTCGATTTGTATCAACCTAGTATTTTGTAACAGGTACTGTAATGAACTCGGTACCAGTACCTGTTACTTCTGAAAAAGGGTAGGTACTTTTAGTAACAGGTACAGGCGTTCAGGAAAAGTATCAACTCGGATCGGTCACTAGTGAGGGGAGGTTTTAGGTTGAGTACAGTATCTCCCATCATTCCCTAGTAGCATTGACAACTCCACTCTCTCCCTACTTCCTATACACTCCCCACTACTACCAACGCCAACGTACTAACTACTAACACTTAACACTCGAGTGCTACCTGATACCGATACCCGATGCCCAATACCAATACCCAAGACCAAGACCGAAGTATAAGTATTTATCTATCTATTGTTCCTTTCCTAGTTCCTGTTCCTACACCTAACGTACCTAGTACTAAAGTAACAACCAGTATTTTTCGTACTCATTCCTGCTCTACCCTAGTCCTTACATTCCGATACTCTGTGACACCTCACCTTACAGGATTATATAAATCTAAGATATACTTAGACCTCTTTCATTTCACTTGAGTAAATTATTTTGATTGAACGATGATACCGTGAGTTCGCCCTGCTCTCTCAAATGATGCAAAGTCAACCAGGTTATTCGAATCCCAGGTATGTGATTGGTTGTCCGAAGAGAGAGATCCGAACCAATCAGGTTCAAGCTTTTTTCCCACTTTCTATATAAGGAGTGCAAAATTGAAGCCAACGCAAGCTAGAGCGGCTCCGGCCCTCCGGCAAGCTTCAGTCTTGCTCCATGCTCCGGCAAGTCAGACAAACAATCAAGCNTATATATATATATATACAGTGTGTCCCCGGATCGACGCATGAATAGGTGTAAAAGACTAAAAATGTTTGAATTAAAATTTCATCTTCTGGGGTTCAGCCCTGCTTGGATAGAAACTAATGTATATCATAATTTAAGTTTCGGAAAATTAAGTATGTCTTGGAAATTTACATAATAGTTATTTGTCCCACTAGTAAAGCGCTTCTTGTCTAGGAGATATGACAAAATGTTATTAGAAAAAGTTGTTCAGAAAGAAAAACTGAGTAAGAATACAAAATTTTAAAACGCCCCGCCTACTTTGATATATTGCATTCTTTACCACTCCATAGTATGCCTATTATGCTGTTAAAAATATGAAGTTAAAAATAATAATTTTAGTGGTGTTTTTTGTGCCATAAAATTGGTTTTAAATTTCGCAAATACCACTATGAATATTGTTAGTAAAAAATTAATATGTTAGTAAAAAATTAAATTTAATCGTGAATTATTTAAAAGGAGAGTATTAGTAGTAGGTATTTAGTATTCGAGGAAGAGGAAGTACCTAGGTATTTGCAACAGGTACATACGAGTACCTGTATCTTGTAGTACCGAGTACTAGATAAACTAGGAACAAGCCACCCCTAGTTTATAAGAATGAAACTGAAATTTTTACTTATCTTGGGGGATTATAACATGAACAATGCACCGGCCACTAGTTGGGCAAACCCACTAAAGTGAATTGTACGGTACCACCGAATTTTGTACTTCGATTTGGACATCTAACTGGTCTAAATGCAGCAGGGTTGATTCCTTCAAAAAATGAGCACTGCGAAGCGGTTGTTGAAAATTCTATGGCAAAAAAATTAAGTTTGTACACTAATTTTGTACTCAGCACCGTACAATTCACTTTTACCGGCAAAACATTTGAAAATTTAGCCTGTGTCATTATTGCCTCAAAGCAAGAGTCTACTAACACTAACAACTATTGATGTTACATTACGTATCACCGCTTAAGGCCAGCGACTCCGCGTGTAAGCTGTAAAACATCTAATCAGAATTAGAAGTGAATGATTAGTATATGGTGGTCCTGAAAAGGACCGTTTTGATAAACCTCCGGCTCTTTTTACTTAGAACTAGTGTACTTGGTAACGGCCTTTGTTCCTTCACTGACAGCGTGCTTGGCCAACTCACCAGGGAGAAGCAGCCTCACGGCCGTTTGAATTTCCCGGCTGGTGATGGTCGACCGCTTGTTGTAGTGAGAGAGGCGAGATGCTTCGGCAGCAATGCGCTCGAATAAGTCATTCACGAAGCTGTTCATGATGCTCATGGCCTTAGAGGACACTCCGGTGTCAGGGTGAACTTGCTTGAGTACCTTGTAGATGTAGATGGCATAGCTCTCCTTCCTCTTGCGCTTCTTCTTCTTGTCGCTCTTGACGATGTTCTTCTGAGCCTTGCCGGCTTTCTTGATAGCTTTACCACTGGCTTTGGGAGGCATGATGACGTTGATGGTGAGTAATATTGACACTGTTGTGGACTGTCATTATAAGCTACGTAGTAGACAAAAGACGAATAAAACCCCGCACCAATAGATATTGAGTAAACGAAAAGTTGGCAATATGATTGGTTAAGCTTGCGACAGCTAAACAGTATATATATATTTTTACCTGCTACCACTCATCATAGAACATCTTAATTCCTTACAAGAACTTTACATTTCAACTCTACAACGACAATGTCTGGACGTGGCAAAGGCGGTAAGGCCAAGGGTAAGGCAAAGACGAGGTCATCTCGCGCCGGTCTTCAGTTCCCTGTGGGAAGGATTCACCGTCTTCTCCGCAAGGGTAACTATGCGGAAAGAGTTGGAGCCGGTGCCCCTGTCTACTTGGCGGCAGTCATGGAATACTTGGCCGCTGAAGTTCTCGAGTTGGCAGGCAACGCTGCTAGAGATAACAAGAAGTCCCGTATCATCCCACGTCACTTGCAGCTTGCCATAAGGAATGACGAGGAGTTGAACAAGCTCCTGGCCGGAGTCACCATCGCCCAGGGAGGTGTGCTACCCAACATCCAGGCTGTCCTCCTTCCCAAGAAGACTGAGAAGAAAGCTTAAAAACCCTGCTTCCAGGAATCACGATTAAACGGTCCTTTTCAGGACCACCATTTAAGTTCAATCAAACACATCTTTTGGTTTCTAAATTAAGAGAATGTCTAGATAAGTTGAGAGTTCTACTGCTGTGTTCGCTTTAGTGATGGGCATAATCGATTATAACCATAATCGACTAAATCGTAATCGGTTGTAAGCTTAATCGATAAAAAAACGTTCACTCGATTCGATTCAGTTTTATAGAATGATGAATCATTGATTCGATTAAAAATCGAACCTGAATGAACAGTCGGATCAAACAATAATTTTTTATCTTATTTTTAGTAGGTATTGAATTACTTAATACATTAAAAAACCGGCAGATAGCTTTTATCTACACTCAAGTACTTTAATTGTATTTATGATAAACATGTCTCATTGTTAAATTAAACTATTTTATAATTTATTCAATCTATTCCTAAATAATACTATTGAAAGAAGAAAGGCTAATAACAATAAAAAAAAAGGTTGGGTCATAAAATATTATATTAACATAATATATATAGCATAATAAATATATTAAATATACTAATAACATAATAATTCTATAAATAAACTTATATAAAAAAATAAATATACACTATACATTTAATAATATACATATATATTGTGGCGGGCTTCGCAGAACCCGCAAGTTATTTATTTTTTTTTATATTTTGATGTATTTATATGTGATGTCAATGTGACATATTTTTCATTTTATAATGTGAAATCTGTGATCATTTCTTTTACCAGATTAAAATAGATTATTCCGCTGCGTTAAAAGAATCTGTAGGCGCGACAAGCAAAGCTGTAGGATGCTGCTTTTTGATGAGTGTGTTCATTGTCGAAGTCGTATTATGGTATTTAAACTCTTTCTTACAATGGTTGCAAACTACTGAGTCCGATTTGCGGACAAAATGATCCCAAACAAAAGAACGCTTTATTGGGCCCATGTTAAAAGATATATTTATTAAATAATAAATATTATAAAAAAAAAAACTTACGTTTAATTTATGTCCAAAAAAAATTTAACAACAAACAAAACAAAATAACAACAAACAAAACCGGGAAAAACACAAAAATAGTCTGTGTAAAAAAAAGAAAAGTTTATTTGTATATAACTTATAAAAAGTTTATATCTTCAGTAATTCACTACACTAATTATTATAGAATGCACTTCACCAAAGTAAAAAAGGGTATCAAGTTTAAATAGATAATAAAAAGGAAGGAAATCAATTAAAAAGGGGAATTATAACAGTAAAACTGGACAGGGTAATAGGAACACGAAGGCAGACAAATAGGGACTAA
>KZ652045.1:56680-81037 GCA_001010745.2 Gerris buenoi
AAAAAAAAAAAAAAAAAAAAAAAAAAAAAAAAAAAAAAAAAAAAAAAAAAAATCTCCAAAATAAATATGAATCCCTCTGTGATCTACTTACGACAAACCATACAAATTTCTTTATCATTCTTTATGAGCACGTTTAAAAGTTTTTTGAGCCGTTACCTTTGGTACACTCAGTGGTAACAATCTTCAAGGAAGTAAATGAATAATAACTAGGCATCACGTGGCTCTAACATTGAAGCAAGCGTAATTAAATAAATATTAGATACTTGAGAAATAAGAGCCTTGATGGAGGTCATCTTAATAAATAAAAAGAAACAGTCTCTCCATGGAAGAAAATACTTGTTTATTTACTAAAGCAGCTTTCGGCTAAAGCCATCATCAGTGCCGATTTCAGTAGAACTTGAGATACATTATATATATAAAGAAAATAAGTAGTGGGCACGCTTATGCGAGCGTTGCGCACGAAAACTTGCACTACAACATTATCCATCGAACTTGTCCTGAGGAGCATTGGCAAAATGAACATGTGTACCAAATTTCATCAAAATCTGTCAGTTTTTACTCAAGTTATCTTCGTACGTTTCAGACAGACACGGAGCATATTTTGTTGAATGTAGGAAGATCGCTTCAATATAAAAATAAATAATAAGTTTCACATAGGTATGTTCTTTATTAGGTATGAGTTTATCTTCTTCACATTAATTTATCAATGAATTAAAGTTTTAATATTTTTTCCACATATATATGTATAAAGAAACAGTACATTATATGTTGTATAGACATAATAAAGAAGTACTTAAAGTTTTTAACAAATAAAACAAGAAGAAAAGTAAAAAATTATCACTAATATTACACACTTTAATTAAAAAAATATACACATAAACAGCAATAATAACTTGTTTACACCCACACTTATCAACTTCTTATTTTATTTCTTTTGTTACCTATTGTTTTATTAAATCAAGAACACCTCGACAATTGAATAGAAATTTATCAATTTACATACATTTGCCTTCAAATATTTGTGTTATTAAAAATATACAGACATACATTTGTCTTCAAAATATTTATAATTTATTATTATAAATATACAGACATACATTTGTCATCTAAATTTTTATGTTATTATTATAAATATACAGACATACATTTGTCTTCCAAATATTTATGTTATTATTATAAATATACAGACATACCAGGCCTGGTAATTGGTCACTTTTTTTACTTTTAGTCACCTTTTTTGAGGTTAGTCACCTTTTTTGAAATTAGTCACATTTTTTACTTTTTTTGTGGAACGTTGAACTAATTTCTCCAAAAAATATTAAACTATGTATATTTCAAATAGTTATGCCAAGTGTCGCCTACCTATGAATTTTTTATTAGCTACATTGGACTGTGATTTAGTTGAAGAAGAGAGAAGAGAAGAAACCCTAATTTTGTGGAATTACCTAGATACGTGCTGGTAAGTTTTAAAGTGTAACTAACTTCGATTACAAACCACAGCATTTGTTAATTACAAAAGATCTACTTCAATTAGCAAGAAGTGCAGGCTGTAGCTATCAATCCTACTTAGAAAATGAGAGAAGAAAATCTGAACAAAAAGAAGCAGACAAATTAAAGAGGAAGCAGGCGGAAGAAGATGAGAAAAATTTAAAAAAGTCAATCGAAGAGGAAAGAAAAATCTGGATATGAGGCAAGGAGTTTTGATCGAAAAGAAGAAAGAGCAAGATGCAGAGCTGAAAGAAGCCAATCGACTGCTTGGAGAGGCCCGCTCAAAATTAAAAGAAGCAATTGATAAAAAAAATTTTGATGATGTCCGTGTAGCAAATGCATTGCTAGAAGGGGCTACAGCAATTCAAAAAGAAGCCACCTTGAAGAGAAAGGCCATCGACAAAGACAGTCAAGCAATAGATAAAAAAAAAAATCATTAATAACTCAATTTTTAATTAAAAAACAAAAGTAGGCAAGGTGTAATAAAACATAATATATACAGCTTTATAGAGGGTAGCACAAAGGTATGGAAACACCTGAAGGCCACCATTATAGAATAGCTCAGGACAAATCCTGAAACTACTGTATTTCACTTTCTGACTAGTTATTTAGGGGTTTCCATACTTTTGTGCCACCACAGCCTGTATAAACTAACTAATTTGGCGTTACCGTTATGTTTCCTATTAGGGTAGAAATACAACTACATACCAGTATAACTAATGTTACCTTTTCAGGCTGATTTGTATTTTTAATTTTGTGGATTAAAAAAAGAAATAAAAAATAAATAAATAAATAAAAATAGAGGGTGGGTTATGGTGGATTTTCATTTTTTATTTATTTTTTTACAGGTATTTTAATGTTTTCACTATTTTTGGTCACTTTTTTAGTCACCTTTTCAGTCACTTTTAGTCACCTTTTTTAAGATTTTAGTCACCTTTTTTTACTTTTTTTTGGCATCTAAACCATTACCAGGCCTGAGACATACATTCGCCATCCTAATATTTATAAGTTATTATTATAAATATACAGACATACATTTGTCTTCCAAATATTTATAAGTTAATATTACTATTATATTTATAAAAAAATATTCATATATAAACTGTTATTCAACGTGTCAGCCAACATTAGGAAGATAGGATGTATTAATAATAAACATCATTATTAAAATACCAATCAATGTATCACTTTATTTTATAATATAATTTAAAAGCGGAAGCCCTCGTTCATTTATAATTTACTCGCTTGCTGAAAAGGTTGATTCTAGAAATTTGATGGTTATTTAGAAGAACAAAATAATTTTATTTCCACTTCTAAGAAGGGAAGGAAAGGGACGGATGAGACAAAAAGCAGATTAATCCATAACAAATAACTCTTATATGAGCTCCTATTTGGATATTATTTGTTTATTTGGTTTCAATTAAACATTTGTGTGATCAATAATGAGCCATGTAAATCATAGTGCAATAGTTAATCTTGATTCGTATTTGGCCAAGCAAAAGAGACTATTGCCATAACAATCACAGCTCTTAGCAAGAGGAAATCAGATTAATTGTGGTGCTAAAGTCAATAGTGACATCTGCTCGGGGATCTATAATACTATATCTATCCAGCTTGAGGTCGCAGGTTCAATCCCACGCCTTGACACATTGATTTACATAGCTCTTTATTGATCACAAAGTATTCGCTTCGGTTGTACAATGGTGGGTGAAGGCTAAACACTATATGGGGTTTATGAATAAGAGCCCAATTAAGCATGATAATTGGTGGTTTCCAACAAGCGACTTACCCTCCACTGTTCTACTACTGCTATTAAGTGGGAGATATTGTAAAGTTGGGCACTTCTTTTAGCCCAGGAGATAGCTTTCAAAAAAGTGTCTGACCAATGTAGATTAGTAGCCTCAAAATAACTTGCTTATCTCCTTCTTTTATTTCGGAGGGCATTTACTCCTGAAGCCACAAACCACATTATAGTCTGCACACTATGAGTTGTAACTTAACAGCAAATCCGGTGTGGGAGCCAATGAGAGGACAGGATTTTGAATTCTAGAAGGTCGGGCCAACTAGGCAAACAAAAATGTCACTTGCCCCACCCCTCCTACAGGCCTAGAGGCTTTATTTTATTCCTCATTTAGGTTGGCCAATCTGAGTGTCGAAAGTCACAACTTGTAACGTGCATCCTGCAGATGGGTCGTTTGAACAAATCTGGGTTGGAAGCGAAAACTCTTCACATTTTTGTGAAGTATTAGTCGATGAGACATGTTTTATATCTTTTTTTTTATAGAGACCAAGTGTCGACAATGGTTTTCCAGGTCAAACTTGGTAGTGCTAACTTTAGGAGCAGCCTTCCATTGTGTAAACAATGCTGTGTGGGGCAAGCAGTGGTCCCGATCCGAGAATCGAACTAAGTGCTGTGGGATCAGAAGGTGGCGATTACCCATTCAACTGCCGTCCACACTCGATCCTGCTTAAACTGATTGATAGAGAGCCAACCACTCTCCCATACAAGATACACAGGCCCCAACAAATATCTCTTAAAAAAAAATTTCTCAGATTTTTTTCTTTTGTAGTTCCGTTAAATAAATTCACAGCTAAATAACATTTTTTAACTACAAGAAATAATATAAATTCACTCTTAAATTAAATAAAAATTGGTTTTAATAACAAAGCAGCTTTCATAAGGTCATTGTCAGAGCTTGCCTTATCTAGTCTTATAAAGGCTGACGGCAGCTTAGTTACTTACTAATAAATAAAACAAAGATGATTTTTGTATAGACGTAATTGATTATTTTTACATCTTCCCTTTTAATTTTTGGGGGGAATTTCGATTAACTGAACCACCCCAAAAAACATTAGGTCGGATAATTGACGCTCTACTGTATATACAGGATTAGTCAAAAGTGTCGGGTTATCCCACTAACACACTAATGTATAAGCAGAGGAAAACCAAGTTCATGAATTGTATTCAAGACATAACGATGTAAATGTGTGTGTGTCTTTTTGTAGTGCGGAAAATAAATGTTGACTTTTTTTCTTAATCAAAAGCAATGTAAAACTTTTAGAATTAGGTAATCAGCTGCCATTTTGGATACGATTGACACATCAGGCCATTTTGGATACGATTGAGATTAAAACCTCTTGTTTGCGCTGTTATGTTATTTTTTCTTTCATCAAGACATTTAAATTAGGAGTCATCACTTAAGAATTGGTAGGAGTTTACATTTAAAATGTTTGAGATGTCCCCAAAATTCCCAATTTGGGGTATACAATGATTGAGCTAAACTTGTGTAATAGAGTTTTTCCTAAGGTGTCTCTGAGGAAAACGTTGCTGAATAATTTATTATTTACTTTTGTGACATGCATATTTTAATTGTTAGAATAAATAAGAGCGACAACACTGGACATTTTCTATCAGCCAGTTTCCTTTTGTTTACTTCCCTCCCCAATTCACTCACGACACCATGGGATAAACTCCACTATAATCAGACAACAGAAGACACATTGATAAACAAACTACAGGGGGAAGGGGAGAAGAGTTTGCCCATTCCAGAGAGTAGGAGTGGCAGGGTCTCAAAAAAGGGCTCAAGGAAGGAGGTACCAACATACCAGACTCAGAGAATTAGGGGTGTCCTCTCAGCAGTGTAGTGATTAACTTCCCCACAAAGAGATCAACAGGTGTAGGGATAAACTCCCGGCAAATAGATACACATTTCATGTAAGACGTGTGTAGTAATAGACACATCAGGCTAAGGGGCAACCTTCAACCTTCTGAGCCACCAAAACCATCTTCACAAGACAAACCACGAATAAGGATGTGCCACTTTAAGTGGTAAAACGTGCTGAAGAGAGAAGTAAGAGCTCCCGAAATGTCAGCTCATAATTAAGACAATAGACTTTATCCTTACAAAAATCTTTATTAAGATCCATCTTACAAATCTTATTAATTCTTAAGGGACGATCATTATGTATAGGGGATGTCTTTTCTTAATTGCATAAAAAACAATTCAATTTATAAAATTTTATTAGGGTACACATATCTCTTGAAGGTTGGGAATATAATTCAGCATATAAAGGAAACAAAATAAAAAAAACTACAAAGAGAAAAGGCTACCATTGCTACAGAGGTTATAAAAATGTAATAGGCCCCTGCTTCTTACAAATCAGTTATATATTTATAATCAAATATTTATTTAACCTTTTAATTAAAAAAAAGTCAATTGTATTTTTAAAAAAAGAATAGAAACAACAAAAATATTGCTATAATTCCCAACAATAAAAAAAATGTACACAAATATATATTAATAGGTTGATGAGAAAATAATGTTGGTCATTTCCTAATCTGATGCTTGGAGATCTCAAATTCTGTTAACGACTACCTAATTTCTTAATCAGTTCCTTAACCAAATACACTTGGTTAAACACAATAGGATATTGCTGAGTTTAGTTTATTCGTTACAATGTTCAATAATAAAGAAAGCAAAATATACTTTTGTTTCTTAACCCTAGAATGCTTATCTACGTCATTTAGACGTGTATGTTTTTGAAAAAAAAAGGTGGTAATGACTCCACCACTAGTTTTTTCCCACCCATATTCAAGGTAATCTTTCCTCAGTTAGTCTGCTTCAGGCAAATGTTACTAATAGTTTTGTCTTTTTAGTTTTTGGCAGTATAGTATAGATAATAACTATGTATTATCTATACCTCCTAGTCTGTATAATTTGTCCAAAAAGTTGTCAAATTTTTTGTCAAATAATTTGTCCAAAAGTTTATAATTTTAATAAATAAAATAGCTTTTCTTTGTCTTTCTGTTTTTATATAACTATAGAAGTTAAAAATTGATTGAAAATAAATTTCTGAATGATAATAAAAAAATATCCCTTTTCACAGTTTCTATTTACATACTTCATACTCACAACAATCTGTGCGAACAAAAAACAGTGTAGTGTGCGCACTCGTGTGTGTAAGTGGTAGGGTTTGATGTCTAACAATGATGCACTCATGCAAACTCATGAATATTTTTATCTGGTGGCTTCAAAATAGATTTTTACAAATTATTTTCTAGTTGTACGTCAAATTGAAGTATGATAAGTAATAAAGGGTGTTTTTAAAGATGAGCATTCTAGGGTTAATGGTAAATTGATTGGTTAAAAGAAACAACAAATTATTACATTTTAAACAAAACAACCAACATTATTTCCTCATCAATACAATAATTGAAAGTTAATTTTGTTTGAGAATCAAAATATATTAAAATCAATAACAATCAAAAATCATTCATACAATAAACGAAAAAAAAACAAAAAAAAAAAAACTTTTTTTAATGAAATATCGTTTACTGAATAAAACTAAAATATAAGATTACAATATTTTTCTTGCAAATATTCAACACAGTTAGTTTTAACAAATGATAATGACTCAAATAATCATCATTTTACACTAACGATGACCCTGATGCAATTTGTTAAAATGTCAAAATGAATTAAAATATAACAGGTATAATTTGCCCCATCCTTTTATAAGTTGTCAAACCGATTCTATAATAAGATAAATAAGTGTTTATTTTCAACCGAAAAAATATAATAGCAGTTTAAAATGTGTAGGTAAAAAGGAGTCATACTACGTAAACACTCACAAAGCATGACCACCTATATTAATTGAACTATTAATTATGTTCTGTAAATATAATATGCATATAATTGTTGCTCCCATATGTTATATAAATATTATCATAATTATTCCATCGGTGAATTATTCTAGTAAAAATCTTTTAATACTATAACATTAAAAGCCAAAATTATAGTCATCCTGAAAGGTGAGACATGTTCCACATTGTAATCTTCATTTATTACTGCCTCACCGATACTTCCATTCTTTATAAGTCGATAATATTATNAAAAAAAAAAAAAAAAGAAGGAATAAAGAAGTATATAATAGTTCATTTTTTTTAAGGCTTCGTAGGATTTAAAGATTGGTACCAAGTAAACATTCTTATGCCTTTAATATTGATGGTAGAGAAACATATAAATTTAGAATGCCAATAACCTATTATTATTTTTTAGATGTCATATTATATCTATAATGATATAATTTTTTATCATAATTAGGTAGTTTCAAATGATAAAAAAAAATCATATGAAATGTAAACAAATGAAACAAAAATGTGTAGTACAGCTATAAAAGGCTTACATTATATTTAATTAAAAAACTCTTATAATTATTATTTTATTTAATATTAACTCATTTATAATTTTGTGAAAACATTTGAATGAACAGGATTTCAGGAAAATAATTTAATACCTATTGAAAAAAAACTATGTTTATGTAATATTCAAATATATTTGGTAAGCTTCTTATACAAAAAAGTTTAAAAATAAATTTTTGTTGGAATAACAAAATCAAAGTAATAGGAAATTGGCATTTTTTTTTTGTTTGTTTACTAAAATTAAAAACTTATTTGAAGCTCTTTCCAACAATAAAAAAGAAATACTTATGTATTACTTAAAAGTAAGATAATTAAATAGTACTTTTGCAGGGGGAAAAAATTATACAAGAATTTTCTACATTGAAAACCACAGTTCTTGCGAATCCTTAAATGAAAAATGAATTATACGTGGAAAAACAATAATTAGTTATCTTTTAGAAGGGGTAATTACAAGGGAAGAAGGTACGATAGCTTAAATTGGGTTCAGTCAAACCGGCTATTATATTCAGTCGTGTCCCATACTGAACTCGACGCTCGCTGCCGACACCTCACGTTGGAATTTTCCAGTGTCTTCATATCTACGTGGAGAGGGAAGAAGGCCAATAGAAGATCAGGGTGAACTTTGGTCTGCACTATCACCTCGTTCATTCTAGCAGACCCTGTTAAAATACAAACATTCAAATTGATTAGGGATTTCTACATAATATTTAAAATTATGTAGGGTTGATTCCCTTATCTAGGTCACTAAGCAAAAATCAACTACAGCTATCGTTGATAGCTGTAAAGCTATTAACGAGCTATAAGCTATCGTAATCAGCTGATAACTGGTGAAGGAGGGAAAGGTGCAAAAAATAATGTTGTTATGCTTCACTCTGATAAGTAGTATCAGAGTAGTCTCTGTGAAGTAGTATCGGTAATTTCCCTTCTTTCTGAAATCGTTCTGAGAGCAAGGTCAAAGATACACGATAGTCCAATATAAGGAATTTGTACACGTGTGTGATCATCTTCTATGAAACTATCTAGAACTCTGTTATGAAACTAACTGCGGAAGCTTAAGAACTAAGATAAGTATGAATCCAGGAAAGTGAACACCCACAAGGTGTAGAATATGTCAGGATTAAGAAGCAAGATAAAGTAAACGTACGTGTGGCCCACTTGGGTATGATTTTCTTCGGTTGTTTCTCATCGTCAGTAGAGTCCCCAGACTCGGCATCGGACAGACCGTAATCATTTTCGTTCTTCGGCTTCTTAGGTGGCAACTCATCCTTGCCCGGTGTTAACTGATAACTGTCAACATTAACCTGAAACACACAGACAAAATAAATATTTAGAATTTATTTGGCAATTTAAAAACATTTAATGATCCATTGACAAATAACTGCTTTTATTTTTCTAAAAAAATTGTTTTGATACTTAAAAGGTTTTAGAAGTACACCAACTATACATAATGTATATAATATATATAGCAGACGCCACCCACTCGATTAAGGGTAAATCCACATACAACCTCCATGTCACCAACCTTTCTGACCTGGTTACCGACTTGACAAGATATCTATCGATTATAAGTTATTGTAAGTTGATCAGTTTAGAAAATATTGCTGTGCGGTGTACTGCAATGTTTTAAAAGCATTTCTGTGTTTGTATTTGCTTGTTAAAAGAAAAATTTGGTTTGACTAGTCATGGGTTCAAAAAAAAAAAAAAAAAAAAGTGAAAAATTTAGATCTTGGTAAAGGTGACATTACTAGGCGTCGTGTACATTTACTACGTTCATACATCGTTTTGAAAATGATCCGCTAGTTCAAAACGCTATGTGAACAGAGAACCACAGATCGGATTTAAAACAGTATCGGTTTAAATCCGCTCCACCAAAAATACATGATCAGAACGGGGGATCGAATTCAAAACGCTCGTATGAACAGGTAATGGAACCGATCGAGATATCAGGTTATTTTACTCGTTTCCTCTTTTGTCGTTGTTTATTTTCATGAGCTTCTGTTTCTTTATTTTTAACTGCAAAAAGTTTTTAATCAAAAGTTAATGCTATAAAGGACCTGTAAAAACTTTTATCGCCCTCCACTTGTAAACATTGCTATCCTGAGCAGCCGGTAAAGTTCATATTACAGCCCTGGGGCTGGTAATAATGCATGTTTTATCATTACAGGGCCGCTAGTAGTTCGAGAAGCGGCCGCTTCCTGGCCGGAGTGCAGGAAGCGCTAGTAGTTCTCAGCATCAGCTGTTCAATTTGTAAACAATCAATATTTTTATAACTGCGGTTTGTTTTGGTAATGATTTTACCTTAATATGCATTTATTGTTTTTGAAGATTACAGCAAAATAGTTTTTTGTAGTTAGTTTACATGTGATGGACGATAAAAATAGTGTACACACCATGAGCAGAAAGCGCTAGGACAGGCCTCGGGGGTTAAATGCACTTGTGCTTTCAAACTTCGCCCTCGGCATGTAATAACGCCCTTACTGCTCTAGGTACGTAAATAGCTATTAACAACTTGTAAAATAAAATGTGAAAATTCGCAGACATATTAGATAACAAGAAAGAAGGTTTTACTCGTGACATCACCGTTATGAAATATCAAAAACAAATTTCGATCACCTATATTTTTTGTTCATTAACGGGGATCGTTTTTAAAACGAATTGAATTCGAAACTATTTCAAAAACAATTTATTATTTTTATGAAGTTTTATTGAAATAGATGTTGGAAAGTAAAATATAGGTTAAAACATTGTTTTAACCTTTATTTTACCTTTATTTATTTTACCGTTTAGGTCCGTTTCAATAGTTTTATGGATCATTATTTCATAGCGGTATCGCTGTTGGTTCTACTAAAAAATGTATTATCGAAGAGGTATTGTTAGAATCTTTATTCGATCCTAAAATTCAAATTTTAGATTTTGATTTTGTTCGGACTCTTAGATGGATAACACTCACCAACAAACTAAGTCTGAGCATTAGTCAAACGTAAATGGTTACCAAGTTTAAACTACAATCAATCAACTTCAACTTAACTAAATTTTACTGACAGACAAACAGACAAGATGCATTTTTTTTAATTTTTTTTTTTTAAATTTATTAAAAAAGAAAATACTCACCAAATTTTGCTTCAACTTGATCTTCTTAATTTTTTCTGCTTCCTTTAAACTGTGAAAAAATAAATAAATAAATAAAATAAAAATAACAAAATTAAAGGCATATAAGGTAGTCAATTGTATAAAAATAAATCCCTTAAAATTATAATTAAGATAAATAATAATATTTTTAATAGAGGGGACAGTGAGGAACAACTTTTTCTGTTTAGGAATCTAAAGTTTAATTGTGCATCAAAAGAATGTAGATGTGATGCGCTAGCTAAGAATCCTTACTTAAGATTAGCCAAAATAATAAATGTCTCGGTGTAAAAAAAACAAAGTATGCTCACTGAAAATACACATTTCCAAAGCCCGACAGTTGTAACTTGACTTGTTTTCTACATGACGACTTCAACATCTCTTCCATCCCAATCCACCGATCGTTCTATAACAGTCAGCTTTGTCTCAATACAACTACGTTACATCAACTAACTCTAAACAAAGCAACACTGTTTTTGTAGGTAAATCTCAATACTAATAAGTATCTCAAACTCTACACCATCTTTTATCTCTTGATTCAACTCTTGATAGAGGATATTTTTGATTCTGGCAAGGTGTTAGTTCATGTACGTTATCAGCATCATGTACTGCCCCCCAATTGGTCCACTCAATTGAGAAGTAAGATAAAAAAAAGTGATGTGAGTAAAGATAGTGAAAAAGTGATGTGTGAATTGTCTTACTACTTGACCCATTATATGACCAGTGTGAAGAGTGAACAGTGATGTTGGATGAATTGTTTACAATAAACCCACACAAATTGTCAAAACTATTTAATCTATGAAACCAAATTAAATTAAAAAGCGGCCACCCAGAGTGAGAACTTTAACTGAAAAATAAAGATAAAAAAGATGATTGCACCTGATTTCTCTTTCTTTTGCTTCCTGAGCCAGTCTCATTTCGTGGAGTTTCTTAGCTTCTTCCGCTTGCTTCATCCGTTCCTCAGCTTGTCTCCTTTTCTCTTCTTCCTGTAATTCACATTAAAATTTCATTTAAAATTGGAGAGGGAAAAAAAAATTTATTGACCTACAGATAACTAAACCTGGGTTTTAGCTAAGCTACATAAGCATTTATAAGGCTAACAAAACAAGAAAATATAAGGGTCAAAGAACTTGCTAATCTATATATATAAAATCCAAATACCACTGACTGACTGACTGACTGACACATCACGATATCTCTGAAACCACTGGACCTACGACCATGAAATTTTGTAGGTGTGTTCCTCTTACCTCCTAGGTGCTCGCTAAGAAATGTTTTTAAAATCCGCCATCTTGATTCAAGATGGCGGCCATTTATACACAAAATTCTACAAACCAATATCTCCGGAACTAATTGCACTAGAACCTTGAAATTAAGAAGTTAGCTCCTTTTTATGAAATTAGTAACTTTAGATAAATGGTATACCAATCGGGCATTTTGAATCAAGATGGCGGCCATATATATATAAAAGTTAACGAATGTATGTACTTTATAAAAATCTACAGTTGTAGTCAGATCTTGATGAAAATTTGCACAATTGGCCTACAAAGNTGGGTGAAGTTTGTGAGTTGGATGGCTTGATGTGGTGTACACTGGGCATCAAACTTACTTGACAAACTTGGCTTGTCAAGCCAGCTTGACAAGTAAGTTGGACCGTGTGTGGGTGAAGTTTGTGAGTTGGATGGCTTGATGTGGTGTACACTGGGCATCAAACTTACTTGACAAACTTGGCTTGTCAAGCCAGCTTGACAAGTAAGTTGGACCGTGTGTGGGTGAAGTTTGTGAGTTGGATGGCTTGATGTGGTGTACACTGGGCATCAAACTTACTTGACAAACTTGGCTTGTCAAGCCAGCTTGACAAGTAAGTTGGACCGTGTGTGGGTGAAGTTTGTGAGTTGGATGGCTTGATGTGGTGTACACTGGGCATCAAACTTACTTGACAAACTTGGCTTGTCAAGCCAGCTTGACAAGTAAGTTGGACCGTGTGTGGGTGAAGTTTGTGAGTTGGATGGCTTGATGTGGTGTACACTGGGCATCAAACTTACTTGACAAACTTGGCTTGTCAAGCCAGCTTGACAAGTAAGTTGGACCGTGTGTGGGTGAAGTTTGTGAGTTGGATGGCTTGATGTGGTGTACACTGGGCATCAAACTTACTTGACAAACTTGGCTTGTCAAGCCAGCTTGACAAGTAAGTTGGACCGTGTGTGGGTGAAGTTTGTGAGTTGGATGGCTTGATGTGGTGTACACTGGGCATCAAACTTACTTGACAAACTTGGCTTGTCAAGCCAGCTTGACAAGTAAGTTGGACCGTGTGTGGGTGAAGTTTGTGAGTTGGATGGCTTGATGTGGTGTACACTGGGCATCAAACTTACTTGACAAACTTGGCTTGTCAAGCCAGCTTGACAAGTAAGTTGGACCGTGTGTGGGTGAAGTTTGTGAGTTGGATGGCTTGATGTGGTGTACACTGGGCATCAAACTTACTTGACAAACTTGGCTTGTCAAGCCAGCTTGACAAGTAAGTTGGACCGTGTGTGGGTGAAGTTTGTGAGTTGGATGGCTTGATGTGGTGTACACTGGGCATCAAACTTACTTGACAAACTTGGCTTGTCAAGCCAGCTTGACAAGTAAGTTGGACCGTGTGTGGGTGAAGTTTGTGAGTTGGATGGCTTGATGTGGTGTACACTGGGCATCAAACTTACTTGACAAACTTGGCTTGTCAAGCCAGCTTGACAAGTAAGTTGGACCGTGTGTGGGTGAAGTTTGTGAGTTGGATGGCTTGATGTGGTGTACACTGGGCATCAAACTTACTTGACAAACTTGGCTTGTCAAGCCAGCTTGACAAGTAAGTTGGACCGTGTGTGGGTGAAGTTTGTGAGTTGGATGGCTTGATGTGGTGTACACTGGGCATCAAACTTACTTGACAAACTTGGCTTGTCAAGCCAGCTTGACAAGTAAGTTGGACCGTGTGTGGGTGAAGTTTGTGAGTTGGATGGCTTGATGTGGTGTACACTGGGCATCAAACTTACTTGACAAACTTGGCTTGTCAAGCCAGCTTGACAAGTAAGTTGGACCGTGTGTGGGTGAAGTTTGTGAGTTGGATGGCTTGATGTGGTGTACACTGGGCATCAAACTTACTTGACAAACTTGGCTTGTCAAGCCAGCTTGACAAGTAAGTTGGACCGTGTGTGGGTGAAGTTTGTGAGTTGGATGGCTTGATGTGGTGTACACTGGGCATCAAACTTACTTGACAAACTTGGCTTGTCAAGCCAGCTTGACAAGTAAGTTGGACCGTGTGTGGGTGAAGTTTGTGAGTTGGATGGCTTGATGTGGTGTACACTGGGCATCAAACTTACTTGACAAACTTGGCTTGTCAAGCCAGCTTGACAAGTAAGTTGGACCGTGTGTGGGTGAAGTTTGTGAGTTGGATGGCTTGATGTGGTGTACACTGGGCATCAAACTTACTTGACAAACTTGGCTTGTCAAGCCAGCTTGACAAGTAAGTTGGACCGTGTGTGGGTGAAGTTTGTGAGTTGGATGGCTTGATGTGGTGTACACTGGGCATCAAACTTACTTGACAAACTTGGCTTGTCAAGCCAGCTTGACAAGTAAGTTGGACCGTGTGTGGGTGAAGTTTGTGAGTTGGATGGCTTGATGTGGTGTACACTGGGCATCAAACTTACTTGACAAACTTGGCTTGTCAAGCCAGCTTGACAAGTAAGTTGGACCGTGTGTGGGTGAAGTTTGTGAGTTGGATGGCTTGATGTGGTGTACACTGGGCATCAAACTTACTTGACAAACTTGGCTTGTCAAGCCAGCTTGACAAGTAAGTTGGACCGTGTGTGGGTGAAGTTTGTGAGTTGGATGGCTTGATGTGGTGTACACTGGGCATCAAACTTACTTGACAAACTTGGCTTGTCAAGCCAGCTTGACAAGTAAGTTGGACCGTGTGTGGGTGAAGTTTGTGAGTTGGATGGCTTGATGTGGTGTACACTGGGCATCAAACTTACTTGACAAACTTGGCTTGTCAAGCCAGCTTGACAAGTAAGTTGGACCGTGTGTGGGTGAAGTTTGTGAGTTGGATGGCTTGATGTGGTGTACACTGGGCATCAAACTTACTTGACAAACTTGGCTTGTCAAGCCAGCTTGACAAGTAAGTTGGACCGTGTGTGGGTGAAGTTTGTGAGTTGGATGGCTTGATGTGGTGTACACTGGGCATCAAACTTACTTGACAAACTTGGCTTGTCAAGCCAGCTTGACAAGTAAGTTGGACCGTGTGTGGGTGAAGTTTGTGAGTTGGATGGCTTGATGTGGTGTACACTGGGCATCAAACTTACTTGACAAACTTGGCTTGTCAAGCCAGCTTGACAAGTAAGTTGGACCGTGTGTGGGTGAAGTTTGTGAGTTGGATGGCTTGATGTGGTGTACACTGGGCATCAAACTTACTTGACAAACTTGGCTTGTCAAGCCAGCTTGACAAGTAAGTTGGACCGTGTGTGGGTGAAGTTTGTGAGTTGGATGGCTTGATGTGGTGTACACTGGGCATCAAACTTACTTGACAAACTTGGCTTGTCAAGCCAGCTTGACAAGTAAGTTGGACCGTGTGTGGGTGAAGTTTGTGAGTTGGATGGCTTGATGTGGTGTACACTGGGCATCAAACTTACTTGACAAACTTGGCTTGTCAAGCCAGCTTGACAAGTAAGTTGGACCGTGTGTGGGTGAAGTTTGTGAGTTGGATGGCTTGATGTGGTGTACACTGGGCATCAAACTTACTTGACAAACTTGGCTTGTCAAGCCAGCTTGACAAGTAAGTTGGACCGTGTGTGGGTGAAGTTTGTGAGTTGGATGGCTTGATGTGGTGTACACTGGGCATCAAACTTACTTGACAAACTTGGCTTGTCAAGCCAGCTTGACAAGTAAGTTGGACCGTGTGTGGGTGAAGTTTGTGAGTTGGATGGCTTGATGTGGTGTACACTGGGCATCAAACTTACTTGACAAACTTGGCTTGTCAAGCCAGCTTGACAAGTAAGTTGGACCGTGTGTGGGTGAAGTTTGTGAGTTGGATGGCTTGATGTGGTGTACACTGGGCATCAAACTTACTTGACAAACTTGGCTTGTCAAGCCAGCTTGACAAGTAAGTTGGACCGTGTGTGGGTGAAGTTTGTGAGTTGGATGGCTTGATGTGGTGTACACTGGGCATCAAACTTACTTGACAAACTTGGCTTGTCAAGCCAGCTTGACAAGTAAGTTGGACCGTGTGTGGGTGAAGTTTGTGAGTTGGATGGCTTGATGTGGTGTACACTGGGCATCAAACTTACTTGACAAACTTGGCTTGTCAAGCCAGCTTGACAAGTAAGTTGGACCGTGTGTGGGTGAAGTTTGTGAGTTGGATGGCTTGATGTGGTGTACACTGGGCATCAAACTTACTTGACAAACTTGGCTTGTCAAGCCAGCTTGACAAGTAAGTTGGACCGTGTGTGGGTGAAGTTTGTGAGTTGGATGGCTTGATGTGGTGTACACTGGGCATCAAACTTACTTGACAAACTTGGCTTGTCAAGCCAGCTTGACAAGTAAGTTGGACCGTGTGTGGGTGAAGTTTGTGAGTTGGATGGCTTGATGTGGTGTACACTGGGCATCAAACTTACTTGACAAACTTGGCTTGTCAAGCCAGCTTGACAAGTAAGTTGGACCGTGTGTGGGTGAAGTTTGTGAGTTGGATGGCTTGATGTGGTGTACACTGGGCATCAAACTTACTTGACAAACTTGGCTTGTCAAGCCAGCTTGACAAGTAAGTTGGACCGTGTGTGGGTGAAGTTTGTGAGTTGGATGGCTTGATGTAGTGTAAACTGGGCGTCAAACTTTTGATCAAACTTGCTTGTCAAACTAGTTTGATCAAAACTGATTCAACATAAAACTGATTCAAACAACATTAGTAAAAATTATTTTAAGTAAAAATAAGTGTAGAAATAATATTATATACAGAAAATAAATAATTATACCATTATAAATCTGAGCGAGGTTAGTTTTGTCACACACAACTAGGAGCACTGGTCATTTATTCTCATTTTACTGATGTGACCACATCTTAAATAATTATCCACATTTTCAATTATAACAACTAATAATCTATTAATCCAACAATTAAATTTAATTAAAGTATCAATTTCTTTAACATGTTTTGTCATTTGTATATAACTTTTAAGTAGTCATTCTATCTAATTTTAATAATAAATTAAATTAAAATAATTTTTTTTTTCTATTTTAATTTTAACTTAAGAGATTTGAATGTTCTCGGTGTGGAATTTAATTTTAAATACCATATTATACACCTCTTGGTAGAGGGTTTCAGTGCAGGTTTTATATTGTTATGTTTTTTTAAGAAATTTTATGATAGTTATAATTATTCGTCTATGTGTAATAGATTTAGTTTTTTAAATTGGATTTCTCTAAGTTGTAAAAATCATTTAAATTAAATTTTGACAAGTAGGGACGCTCTCTTATGGAGACAGAATTAGAAATTTGTTTATTAAATAATTATTAAATACCTTCTTAACTCTACACTACATGTAAGTATTTGGAATAAAAATATTCGTTAAATTACAGTTAATATTTTACACACCATATGATTATGAATATTTTTTAATTATCTGATTAAATGATTTTATGAATGCAGAATTAAAGACCTTAGGAAGGGTTGAAACATCTCAAGGAAAAATGGAGTAATTCTTTTTATTTCTTTAAACCTTATCATCCATTGAACATAGCAACAATTATAAAAATTATTTCAAAGAAAACTGAGATCAGGTTTTCTGACACCTAACCCAATATTCACCAATCCACTTAATAAAGCATTTAACTTGCACATTTGTTAGTAACACAAGGACAACAATACATAAATATATTAACGCTTTTTCTTTTTGATGTCCCTATTCAATTTTACCTAATTTGTGGTTTGGTCGTTTCAGGGTGTATTAAATAAATCGTTTTTATCTCATATGGCTATATTTCGACCACTGGTCATCTTCATGCCTTGTTTATAAGAGTGTTACTACATTATTTTACTTAATATTATGTTCTAATTTTCACCATTTAATTGGTTCGTCGCCATTTACTGTCATATTTCCGTCAGATATTATTACTGTTATTATTATATTTAAACTTAAAAATTAGTTACCTAACACTTACTAATTAGTTACCTAACATGTTTAAAAACTATCTTTAAAACTATTATCATCTTGCTAAAATTATGTTGTTTTTTTACGATTTATTTAATACACCCTGAAACGATCAAACCACAAATTACATAAATATATTTATATCAAGTGACAGTAAAAAATACCCTTCCTGATAGGACGGGTATCAGGGAAGAATCCTACTAAAGCCAGAATTGTTACAATTAATAAATTTTTATTTTTTCATTCCCTTTTGAGTTGTGAACAACTTAGAAGTAGTAGGGTTTTTAAGGTATTTTTTTTTTAATTGAAAAATGATGTCTCCATGTTATCGGTTGAATTTGGACAAAATGGCAAGTTGCCCCAACGCTGAAATGGGTTTATTAACTATTTTATGAATTTACGATTAGTAATAGACTTTCTAGTGTCACTGCTTGAAGAAAACGAGTTCACATCAATGTATTCTTTCAAAAATATTTGTTTTTTTTTAAATCAACTCACCTCTTTGCCTTTAATATCCGAGCCACCGGGGAGTTTTAACATGTTGGCCTTGGCCTGTTGTGGGTTTAGCAGGTTAGCCTGAAACAAAAATATATATTTATTTATATATATATTATTTTAAATAATTATTCTCAAATTATTCTTTTGTTCCAAATATTGTATATTTTTATTTCTTATTGTACTTTTGATTTCTACATTGTATATGAGCAACAATAAACTTATTTTATTTTTTATTTTTATTTAAAAAAATTTAATTAATAATAATTAATTAGAGAACTTTCAACGACCTCCATTGACTGCATTACCTTTTTCTTATTGAGTTCCCTTGTTCTAGTCCTGGTCATTCTGTGTTCAGGTCTCGGAGTCTCAAGAGGAAGTTCATTACTGCAAAACAGATAACAACATTTTACAAATCAGTTTCAAAATTATTAAAATGACAAAATGAAAAAAACTAACATAACATTCATAAGCAACGGTGTTTAGCGTTGAAAGCCATTTTTAATCTTCCAAGCAAGCTTCAGAAAAATGTGAGTTTGCACATAGCATCTTCTCACTCACCAAATCACATGATTCATGATTATAAAATAAAATACATTTAAAAATATAGATATTACTAAAAACTTATACTAAGTATTAAACAAAAGACATTAAATCATTAAGTAAATCATTTTTTTTCTTTTTTTTTTTTTCATCAAAAAATATTTTATAATAATGTTGAATGTTAAAAATTTGCATCAACAAACATTGAATTGACATACATTGAATTTTTAAAGTCAAATATTAATTAAAGGTATTTTGGAGATGAGCAACTGCATTTAATTTTAAAAACATACTTTCTTTAGCATCAGTAAAAAAAAAAAAAAAAAATCTCTACCAATAAACTTATTTAATGGCATTAGGATTTACGAAGTCCCTGTTTGCAGTAATGCATACTATGAAGGTTTTATTAGTCTGGTCAGATGCCACTGCTTATAAAAGCTCAACTGCCTTAGTGCAGCCTCCAGCCAGAGCTTTCCACAAAAATAAACATGATAAGAAAACCTTTAATTTACACTGACTTAATTGTCATAAGTAACAAAGTTGAATTCGACTTTTGACCTTAGAGTGGAATTTTACTCTTATGCATTAAGATAAATGAAATTTCACTGAATCCCTAAATTAACCCTCTGGTAGGCACACGAGTCAGTAAGACTGCTATAGCACCAACATTGACCTTAAGAATAGCTAACATAAGTATCGAACTAGTGGGCTCTGTGAATTTTTCAATCTCTTGAGCAATATGCATTCCCTCTAAGTTTCCTGGAAATTTTTGTTTTAATGAATTGAACCTAATATATTTTTGTACCTAATATGTTTTTGATCCAGTCCTACAGATATATAATCTTAACAGTCAAACATTCTTACATACATTTTATAATAAAACTTTGCTGCTAAATTTACAGCCTAGATGAAAGAGGCAACATGGTTCTTTTATAAAATACTTTAATTTTTAAGAAAGAAAGCAGCAGTTAGTTGGAATTACCTGGGTACTTCAGTTGGAGGTGGATCGACATCAGTTTCGATGTCTACAGGATCTACATCTATGTTAATGAGGTTGTTAACCGAAGGTTTAACTAGAGTCTTGGTTCTAGTGCGAGGTTCGGGAGTTCTACTAGAGGAAGCCTCGGCTCTCCTGGACTCTGTAGACCCTCCTGACTTCGCTGATAACAAACTGCCACTTGTCTTGTCCTCATTGACTTCTCTGTCTTCACTGTCCTTCATCAGCTTGACGCTTTTGTTTGAGTTAGAACCATCCGATTCTGATTTTCTCTTCTTTCCTTTCTTTGAGACATTCGAGGACTCGTTCACAGTCGATTCTGTTACAGAGGGTTCGGTCACCATAATTTCGGGTTTATTCCCGACCGGCATGGGTAGCCGACTGGCAGAAGATGTTTTCTTGGCACGGAAAGAGTCGGAAAAGAATTCCTCTTCGTTGTATTTCTTATTTTTCGTCCTGATCCTAGTAGGTCTGGGAGGGGCGGAAACTTCATTTTTATCTTCGACGGGGGCAATTGTTTTGGGAACGTCCGCAGGTTTTTCTGGGACTTTAAAGTGACAATCCTCTACTTCGAAACAAATCGACCCTTGTGTACTAGCAGAAAGAGGATTAAACATATCGATGCTGTTATCGATTTCCGTAGCCTTAGTAAGATTAGGTTGTTTTTCTTCTTCGACTACTGGCGGGGGGATACGAGAGTTTCTTTCGCTGTCGACAGTTTTAGGACCGTCTAACTCATCTGCAGGTTTGATACTTTCTTCCCTCTCTGTTTTCTTCTCGGTCTCTTTTTCAGTGGGTTCGGCGACACCTTTGATCGAAGTACTCTTCTTAAGACTGACTTTAGAAGCCGGAAGCTGTGACGTTCTGTTAACAGGAACCCGCGGTACTTTAAAGCAGTCTTGAGATGGAACATCTGAAGAGTCCACCTCGACAGTTTCAATCCTTTCTGGAGGAGGAAATTCATCTATGATCATAAGGTTGTTGCAACGGTTCAGCACCACCACACACTCCGGAAGATCCAGCTGCTTCTCCCCTTTATCAAACTCGACTTCGCTCACCTTAGACGTTGAAGCCGATACTAAACAAATACATTGATCAATTAGTAAAATGTTAATTTAAATAAAAAAGAAATAGGGGTAAATTCAGTGTATCTGTATCTTACCAACCTATTTGTAGTTGTCCAATTGACTCTGGATTTTTCTTTAAGAGATTTTTTTTTAGGGTTTCATTGGTAAAACAAAAAAAAGGAAACCCTTAGAGTTTTGTTCCTGTGTCTGTCAGTCACTCTGTACGTTTCCAATAACTTTTGAATTAAAAGAGATAAACACATTAAACTTTCCAGTATAGATAGTTTTGACACGCACAAAAAATAAATAAATAAATAAAAATATATAGTAAACTCAAAATTGTCAGCTGTTCAAATTCAAAATGGGGGATTCATGTCCTGCGAAAAAAACATTTTTTTTTAAATTTTAAGTGGGATATCAAATGAAAGGTATTGACGAGTAGATTACAAAAATATACAACACTTGTGGAAAGTGTTTAATTTTTAACTCCATTTTGTCAAAAAAATATCAAATTTTTGCATGCCCCCCTCCATATTTTAACTAATTTCATGTTCACATTACAAACTAAACCTTTTTTACATGAGACTTCATGCACAACCAATTTATTTTTATTGAATGTGCTCTTCCTCTACCCTTTTGAGAACAACAATAGTTACCTGAAGCTAAAGAAAGATTAGAAGCATTTCTTTTGTTGCCTACGTCTGGATTCCTTAATTTTTCATTGAGAGTCTGTTTTAACTGTTGGCTAGTTATCTCAGTAGCCCTCTGAAACAATTATCAAAAAAAATATAGTTAATTAAAAAAGGTCAAATTACTATTGTTAAATGGATATAGTTTTGAAATCTGTTCCTAGAAAAATATGAAAGGAAAAAAGATTAAAACTTCACTGCTTTTTTCCATAAACAGGAACTTGTTTCCAAAAAAAAAAGGATCCATGCAAGGAAACAGTAAAGAAAGTATTTAAGTTAAGGGAACGAGGGTACCTTGGCTGCCGAGCGTTGGGATGTTCTTATAGATGTGGAGGAATTTGCATGTGCAGATGAAGAGGTCCCTGGTTCCTCTGCAATAGATGGCAACGCAGTCACAGCTAATTTAGCACCTGGAATTTAAAATTTAAGTACATAAATATTATGAGGACTAACTTGTCAATGTGGCAGTGAGCCGGTCGTTGACACCCTAGCGCACGTTTCTTAGAGAGAAACACTTTATCAGGGTGTCTACTAGGTTCTCACTATGAAATTCCCGACTTTTTCCCGACCATTTTCTATAAATTCCCGACTGAAAATTCCATTATATTCTCAATATAATAGATAAAATTTTGCCCAGTCATCTTACTTTTTTCTTTTCAATCTTTTTTCGTGTTTATCTCTTTTATTACTGACATATAATTACATAACTTATTATGGATTAAAAAAAAAAAATAAAATAAAATAAAAACTACACTATAAGAATATTGTTTAAAACCAATTTCTTTATTCGTACATTATTTATTTTTTATATGTATAAAAAGTTTCACTATCAAGAAACAAAATGTGCAAATATATTATCCATTAATATTTTATTTGGTTATTTTAGGGGTAAAATGGTCGCTATTTTGGAAACTCAATATATTGTTTTGAACCAAATTTCAATACCTTTAAAATGATACCCATATTCGAATTTTCAAATAATAAAAATTTTTGGGCGGCTACGGAGTTAAGCCCCCTGAATTTTCTAAAAATTTGACTTTTTTATATCAACAGTGGTGCATATTTTTGTATGTTTGCCTTATTTTTAGGACCTGTCCTAATTAGGTGGGACAGGATTTATTTTTGCATTTTGTTTTAATTTTTGGGGGATAAAATGGCCGCCATTTTGGAAACGCGATATATATTTGTAATCTACATTTCAATACATTTGAAATGATACCCAACTTAAAAAGTACAAAAAATATAAAATATTGCGATCTATTCTCAATTGGTCGCAGAAATGCTAAATGTTTAAGTTCGCAATAGTTTTTTTATTTTTGGGCAAAAAAAAATTAACTTGTATACCAAATTTCAAGTCTATAGCTTCTGTAGGTCGGGATATATACTCCAAGATGCGACGGACGGACAAACTACCAAAATCATAAGGGTTTCTGGGATGAAACCCTAAAAAGGAAATTTTAGTATTTAAAGACTACTTATTGTTTACAAAAATGTTTCTATTTAATTAGCCATTTTTAGGGTTTTGTAGACACTTCTCAAAACCCTAAAGCCAAGGGTGATGTGTCCATCGCTCTTTGGTTATAATATTATAGGGCCTAAACCGTTTAAACTAAAGTGCTGAAATTTAAAACACGTAACGTAATTCGTAAAAATGTGGTAAACTCAAAAATATATATCTTTTTACTTTCTCATATAAAGAAAAAGTATTTTGGGAATTTGATGGATTTACACGTTTTGAGGTCCCCTGAGTCCAAAAATGTGGTTTTTAAAAAATGTCTGTCCTTCGTCTGTCGTCTGTCAGTGCAGACGCCTAGAGCCAAAGCTACTGGGCCGNATTTTTTTTTTTTAAACCAAGTAAGTATTTAATTTTTTATGATCATACACAGTGTATTTTTATGTGCCAAATAAATGCAAGTCTTAATTATTACATTAATTTTTCTTTTTTTACCATCAATATTTCATAATCCCGATTTAGTGAACTACACGATATATCGTATTTTTTCTTCGACCCCTTGAAGATACGATATATCGGGATTCTACTGTATATATATATATCCTTTTTTAAATTTGACGATTAAAAAATATGACAGTATTTTTTTTTTTTAATTTTTTTTTCTCTCTAAGTATTGGGTCGCCCCCCCCCCCTGGATACGCCACTGGGGCGAAGAAGATTTCCTGAAAAAATTTACTTTATCTTGTCATGATTACCTACTAATAAAAAAGGACCATTGAGACCGAAGAAAAAAATCGGTCCGAGACAACTCAGACAAGTTTTCTCATACATGAGTTCATAATTATTTGGCCAAGTGTTTTCCATTTACAAGTTATCGTATGTACATTTAATTATTAGTGATAATTTTATCAAAATTTGTCATAAAAATTTATGAGTTACATATTTAAAATTGAAATTAGAAACGGAATTTGTAATTTTGTCTTTCAAAGGGATTTTATAAGGGAATTTCTCTTGTAAACTAAGCTAAGATATTCATTTATTTTGACACCAGACCACTTGTTTCATATAATTTCATAGCCTTTTCTTGGTCCAGCATTTTGTTGGAGTTAACAATTAACAAAAAAA
>KZ652045.1:81043-93153 GCA_001010745.2 Gerris buenoi
ATAGCTTAAAACGCGGACGGGGAGGGCCCGGGTTCGAATCCCCGCCCAGGAGAAGTTATTTTTAAAATAAATAATAATAAAATATTACTCGAAAACTATTCCATTTAAATACGGATCCAACGATATAAGCCGTTTTCCCGGGAAAAATCTAGTTCATGATAAATAGCTTCAAACGCGGACGGGGGAGGGCCCAGGTTCGAATCCCCGCTCAGGAGAAGTTATTTTTATGATACATTTTGATGAAATGTTCCATAATAATTAAATTTATATACGAAAACTAATAAATTGAAATCTGTAATTGATTTGTGTTGCGTATCCTCAAATCTACTTTCGCTTATACACAATTTTGAAGTTAAATACGTTAATTACTCTGATCACATGCCTATTCAACTTACTCTAGCATCTATAAATACAGGTAGAAATGAAGACTATTATCTTCCGCCGAAATTGCAGTGGTCCAAAGCAGATGAAACCCTANGAACAGACTTCCCTTATCTAGTACAGCTAAAGGCCAGATTAGATAAGATAACGATCTTTATAAAAAAAAGGTTTTACCTCAGTCATCTCAGATTTTAGATAGGTAATTATTTCTACACAAATAAAACGCCAACACATATTATATGATTTTTTTTTTTAATCTTTTCGTGGAAAAAAAAAGAATAAACCATAAAATAAGTATAATATAATTGTCAGGATAGTTTATAAAATTTCAATTTTATTGTCATTTTTCCCGACCAAACAACGAAATCCCCGACTTAATCCCGACTTTCCCCGACCTCCCAAAAATCCCGACTTCCCGACTTTTCCCGACTGGTAGACACCCTGTTTATTGAAAAAAAGTACAAAATGGAGCTGTNAACCATAAAATAAGTATAATATAATTGTCAGGATAGTTTATAAAATTTCAATTTTATTGTCATTTTTCCCGACCAAACAACGAAATCCCCGACTTAATCCCGACTTTCCCCGACCTCCCAAAAATCCCGACTTCCCGACTTTTCCCGACTGGTAGACACCCTGTTTATTGAAAAAAAGTACAAAATGGAGCTGTCCTTCATTAAAGGATTGCTATAAACACAGCATACTAATCAATCAAAAGACAATATTTAAATAAATAAAATAAAATACATTCGTACAGTTAATGAAAGAATTACAGCACTTAAAAACAGATATTTATAAACTAGATAACACTAATTATAAACAATAAAAATAAAATTTATAGTTAATTAATATATACGGTTATTTATAATACCTAGAGAATCTAAAATTATATTTTAGATAGGAGTTAAAAGAACACAAAAAAAGTTATTGACATAAGTTATCGAAGACTATTGAGATTGATTTTTGCTTGACTTCCTTAAAAAGTGTGTGTCCAGCAGTTGGTACTTATTAGTTATTATTAGAGATAAATTGCGAATGAAAGTGCGGGACTCAGAGAAGTGGACTGTAGATTGCGTTGAATGAAAAGAAGAGTCAACAGTTTTGGTGAAGGCTTGGAAGTAGAGGAATAATTACTTACATAAAAGATAGATTGAATAATAATGAAATAACATCTAAAGTCAAATTGCAAGTTGCTACCGCAAGTTCGTAAGTTATCGAATGAGGACCAATTAACATTCAACCAGCAATATAACTACATCCCAGACAATATAATATATTGTCTGGGATGTAGTTATATTATATATAGTAGATATTATCTAGTCTAATATAGACTATATATCTATCTCCCAGACAATCTATCAATATATCTTCTACATTTTGAAAGAAGGACACTTTGTCAACTAGTGTTAATGTGGTTCCTCTTCTTCCTTACATTTAGGGTAAATTGGATTAAAAGAAACTCAACAGATATATCTTCATCTTGTCAAAATTATCGTGACTGTGATAAGTGAATAGATTTCTCCTGTTCAACAGATTCCAATTGTGAACATTATATAACCGAGGACTTAATACATAGTATTATAAGAAAAAACTAAAATACCTGCACTCAATTGAGCGGAGGATGCTATTGAAGTAGCTTTTTGTGGGTCCGGTTGGTTTTTCTTATTTCTGACAGGTTTTCTCCTCTTAGAATTTCTCAAACGTTCCTGCAATAAATAATTACAATTAGGAAAGTCAGTGGGGCAGAAAGATTTAAAGTACTCAGCCTTCCTAGAGCATAAGGACAACCACCAAGATATTCCACTTTGATTCCCGTCATGATCTCATTATTGATTTTCATTGAAGTTTTGTAGGATAAAAGTAGTGCGGGTCAATAAAGAAAAGCAGGAGGATGAAGGGATTCAGAACCTCGTAGATTTATAGATACAGGCAAAGTAATGAGGTTTGACAATAAACTGATCAGTATAATTTGAATTTTCAGAAAAATAATCATTAAAATAATTAATGTAACAGAAAGTGAAAAATAAAAATAAATATTAATGTTCAGGTTAATACAGAATGAATTGATTTTAGTATACAAAATGAGGAACTCCCCTTAAGGCAAGCAATAGAGAAAAAATTGCTTTCAGAATATTAGAGAGCAGTATATTAGAGAAGGTTTACTTTAAAAATATAAGACAAGGAATTACTTTTAGAGTATGAAAGATTGAAAAAAATAGATAACTAAACATCTAAAAATTATAATCTAATAAAGAATTATTTTCAGGGTAAAATATTTGCTCAATAGGACAAGAAACACTTAAAATAAAAGCTGCAAGAGGCAAGTTAATTGCTAAGGGTGGGGTAACTAATTTAACCTTCTCCATCAACATAACCTTACTTAAAATATCAGAGCCTTAAAAATTTACTAATTCAGCAAATTTTTCAGCATTACTTAAAATTTAAAAATTATTCTTTCATTCTAGTTTTCTTTTTTTTTTTAATGATACACCTACTATTCTATCCCTCGCATTAAATAAGCAAAATATAAATGCTTTAAAGATACCTTCTGATGATATCAATTAGAGATCATAATTTAATACTTTAAATGCAATGAATTTTGTTTGATGCAATGCATTTTATAAAGGTAAAAATCATGAACTATAGCGAACATTGAACAGTTAAAAAACTTTTGTTAAATCCAGCAAAAAAAAAAAAAAAAAAAGTCTGAGACTCTCACGCATTAGAAGTGAAACTTAAGTTCTAGAATNCGAAACACACCATTCTTGCTTATGCGTTGAAGAAGCACAACTTTGATTTTTACTTTGACTAATCCTTGGTATCTTAAAATGTTGATTGATTTTTATTAGTGTTAAACAAAGATGTTTTGCAAAAAGAAAAAAAGTAAATTTCACTGTGTTCTAAGAAAAAATTAAAGAACATAAAATAACATAATATAATACCTTGTAAACATCCAAAATTTCAGTTTTAAATTTATTTTCAATTTGATTTTGAAAATCAAGGAACTGGACCCAGATTGCCGCATACTTTTCAGCGTCTGACATCTGTAAATTACCAACCATCAAATATTATTTAAAAAAAAAAAAAAAAAAGTTAGGAAATACAGTTAAAACATTTTAACACGAAAATATTTAACATGAAGATAGGCTAACACAAAATAATACAGTGGTCTCGAAAAAATACTAGGTATGTACTTTCAAATATTTTTATTCTATTAAAAAAGAAACAAAAATTGCTTAACACAAAAAGATTTCACTTCTCGGAATGAACAAAATACATACCTACTACTTATTTAAGCCGGCGAGAATGTAGAGGGGACTGAAATAAAAATGAGACCCCCTTATTTTAATTATATTATATTCATACATGATATGAACGTATTACATAATAATTTGAAATGTGAATAGTGTAGGTGTATCTAATATGAAGCGTTGGGCAATATATATAATACCTACCTATTAGTGTAAATTAATAAAATTTGACATCGAAAACATAGGTACATTTTTTATGCATTGTTTACCACAAAATTCTTTTAAATCGAAAAAATATTTCAGGCCCTTTAATGTTAATTGACTTTAATCGTTGAACATTTATCGGATACTTAACGTTGTTATACATGTTCACATTAAAATTAATTATTATAGAACAATATGTCAAAATTGACTATGATTTTTATACTACCCAGAGGAGAATCAAACCCTGAACCTCTCGCCATCTACCAAAACTAATTTCAGTAACCAGATTATTCCCGGGGAAGTTACTATTACAGTTTACGTGTTATGAGTTGAGACTTATGACAGTGTGGGGAAAATCCGTGGGGAGCCAATGAGAGGTCAGGATTTTGAATTCTTAGAGGCCGGGCCAACTAGGCAAACAAAAATGTTACTGGCCCCACCCCTCCCGTGGTTGACCAATCTGAGTTTCAAAAGGCCGTAACTCACATACTGCACATGATACAAATACAATGCCACTAAAGCACTGCTTTGTAAGATGGAGAGATGATTGCCATCACTTCTCGGTCGAGCTTTTTGCTATTGTTAAATGTAAACCGAGAAAACTCAATACAATTAAAAAATGGAACCTGTACAAAGCAATTATTTACTTGTATATACATAATACAGTTTAGTACGATTTATATAAAACAATTGAATTGAGGTACTGTAAAATAAATTAATATATTTATGGACATGTCTGTAGTTACGTATTGTATAATATAACTCTTCATTATTTATGTAAAAGCTATCTGTATACATGTTAAGGCAATACCATTCTGTTAGTAAGGAAAAACTGATATTTTAATCCAGAAATGGACAAAAACATAGTTATGACTCTAAACTCAGTAAAAATAAAACATATTTTATAAATAAGGAATGAAAGTTCGATGCCATAGGATCATGTAAATCATGATAGTTCCATGAAAGTAACATAGAAACATCAAGAAGTAGAGCATAAGGCAAAGGATCACTTTAAGGGACTTACTACAAGAAGTTTTTAATGCAATCTAAAATATGGGAATACATCAAAGAAAGTAGCATATTGTCATATTATACAACGGGAATTACGAAATATTTAGACGATTGAACAACTCATTTTAAGCGATCGTGTCACCATTTACCCAGACAAAATAATATCATTCGTGGACAGAATTAACTCCCAACTAAAATAAGCAGAGGTATGTTCAACAGATTCTTAGTAGCCGTCTTAGTAACTTGGGAGTGGCAAGTCAAAACCTACAACTCTTGACAAAAATATTTATCATTTAAAATAAAGATTTCGTAAAAGGTCAAATTCCGTCGATTGACACGTTCAATCAAATAAATTTCATGAAGTAAAAATGATAAAACCATATCGAACATTGCACGGTGCTGTTAACACAATCAAAGTACAAACTTCATTTTATTGCCGTAGAATTTTCAACGGCCGCTCCACACCGCTGCATAGAGACCAGGTAGAGGTCCAAATTAAAGTATAAAATACGATGGCAACGTACAATTCACTTTAGCCGGGACTTTAAATGCTAACAGTTTCCATAAAATAATTCGTTAAAAATAGAAATACGAATTGAAATAAAATTACGCAAAACGAAACACACCATTCTTGCTTATGCGTTGAAGAAGCACAACTTTGATTTTTACTTTGACTAATCCTTGGTATCTTAAAATGTTGATTGATTTTTATTAGTGTTAAACAAAGATGTTTTGCAAAAAGAAAAAAAGTAAATTTCACTGTGTTCTAAGAAAAAATTAAAGAACATAAAATAACATAATATAATACCTTGTAAACATCCAAAATTTCAGTTTTAAATTTATTTTCAATTTGATTTTGAAAATCAAGGAACTGGACCCAGATTGCCGCATACTTTTCAGCGTCTGACATCTGTAAATTACCAACCATCAAATATTATTTAAAAAAAAAAAAAAAAAAGTTAGGAAATACAGTTAAAACATTTTAACACGAAAATATTTAACATGAAGATAGGCTAACACAAAATAATACAGTGGTCTCGAAAAAATACTAGGTATGTACTTTCAAATATTTTTATTCTATTAAAAAAGAAACAAAAATTGCTTAACACAAAAAGATTTCACTTCTCGGAATGAACAAAATACATACCTACTACTTATTTAAGCCGGCGAGAATGTAGAGGGGACTGAAATAAAAATGAGACCCCCTTATTTTAATNTTACACGATTTCACTATATGAAAAAATTCACTCTACAGCCGCCAAAGAAGTTTCACTTAAAAAAGAAAAACCCCTTCAGAACATCAGTTCTGATCAATCATAAAAACCCCTTCAGACAACTCGAATTTGCTTATAACATGAGCAGAACTCAGCGTGCAAGAAGAGAGGGTGGGGGAAAAACATGCAACCAAACCTTTAATAATTGTAATCTATATAGTCCGAAATAAAGGACCAATCTGCAATCTGTGAATCCAGTTTGCCTCGCAGCTATTTCCAATACTGCCGCCATACGTTAAAAGGCCCTATCTCTAAGAACAAAATTTTACAGGAAATAAGGAAAACAAATTTCTTCACCTGCATCAAAGGTTTGATACTTTTAAAAGGCTTTTATTGTGTATATTTTTTTGTTTTAATGTACACAACTTTGTGTTAATGTTAATATAATTGATTTTTAATTATTTTATAGAAAAAAAAAGATTCAGGGCTTTCATTAAAAAAAAAATTTGCTGCAGAAAACTAACTCCTAAAAGGGAGTTGGGGCTTTTTACCTTCATAATTATCATGTTTATAAACCTTAAACAATAGCATTGCATACAACAAATCTTTGTGGATTTAGGGTGTTGTGGTATTTATTTGTTACATAGGGCCTTCTTTTATCGAAAACAACCTCTAACTGGAGTTAGGACCAATATAAATTTCAATATAACTCATCACTGTATTGGTTTTAGGGCTTTCTAATAACATAATTACGTATGCGAATTTTTTTTAGACCAATTCTGAAACGCTAAAAAAATGCATTTAGAAAAAGTAGGAGTTAGGGCCTTTTAACGTATGACGGCAGAATAAAAATTAATCAATCATAAATTAGTTGAAAAGACTGAAACGATAAATTAGATCTAGTAGAACGTTGTCGGGCAGTGGTAGAGTTGGCTTATTTTTTTTCACTAGTGTTTTTGTTGGGATTAGTATTACAACCTGTGTGTTTTATTCATGTGATTTAATTATCATTGTGTTTATTACCACAATATATCGGTCAATACAATCAATTTTGTATAAATCACCATTCTTGTTACAAAGTGGACTGATAACTAGGTTAGTTTTACATAAGTGGACATTAAAGAACTTACGTGAGTAGTAGATGATGTGACGTGAAAACAAGAACAGGAAAACCCAATACAAATGAGAGGCTACACAAATGGACACCAAAATACTACACGAAAGTAGATGTTGTGAAAAGAGAAGAGATACAATAACAGGATCACAAAATACAGACGAGCTGGCGTCAGAAACCTTGTAGAATTATAGATATACAAAAACGAGAGGGATAGGATGCGATACGGCAAGAACGCGCCAAAACACTATACAATCTCAGCGTCCTCAGCGAAGAGGAGGGGTTTAGGCAGGTGTGCCAACAGAAAAAAGGGGGGAAAGAAAATATAAAGAAAGATTAAGTTTAGACTTAACTAAAGTTTGGCAAGGGCGCCAAATACGAATTGAAATAAAATTACGCAAAACGAAACACACCATTCTTGCTTATGCGTTGAAGAAGCACAACTTTGATTTTTACTTTGACTAATCCTTGGTATCTTAAAATGTTGATTGATTTTTATTAGTGTTAAACAAAGATGTTTTGCAAAAAGAAAAAAAGTAAATTTCACTGTGTTCTAAGAAAAAATTAAAGAACATAAAATAACATAATATAATACCTTGTAAACATCCAAAATTTCAGTTTTAAATTTATTTTCAATTTGATTTTGAAAATCAAGGAACTGGACCCAGATTGCCGCATACTTTTCAGCGTCTGACATCTGTAAATTACCAACCATCAAATATTATTTAAAAAAAAAAAAAAAAAAGTTAGGAAATACAGTTAAAACATTTTAACACGAAAATATTTAACATGAAGATAGGCTAACACAAAATAATACAGTGGTCTCGAAAAAATACTAGGTATGTACTTTCAAATATTTTTATTCTATTAAAAAAGAAACAAAAATTGCTTAACACAAAAAGATTTCACTTCTCGGAATGAACAAAATACATACCTACTACTTATTTAAGCCGGCGAGAATGTAGAGGGGACTGAAATAAAAATGAGACCCCCTTATTTTAATTATATTATATTCATACATGATATGAACGTATTACATAATAATTTGAAATGTGAATAGTGTAGGTGTATCTAATATGAAGCGTTGGGCAATATATATAATACCTACCTATTAGTGTAAATTAATAAAATTTGACATCGAAAACATAGGTACATTTTTTATGCATTGTTTACCACAAAATTCTTTTAAATCGAAAAAATATTTCAGGCCCTTTAATGTTAATTGACTTTAATCGTTGAACATTTATCGGATACTTAACGTTGTTATACATGTTCACATTAAAATTAATTATTATAGAACAATATGTCAAAATTGACTATGATTTTTATACTACCCAGAGGAGAATCAAACCCTGAACCTCTCGCCATCTACCAAAACTAATTTCAGTAACCAGATTATTCCCGGGGAAGTTACTATTACAGTTTACGTGTTATGAGTTGAGACTTATGACAGTGTGGGGAAAATCCGTGGGGAGCCAATGAGAGGTCAGGATTTTGAATTCTTAGAGGCCGGGCCAACTAGGCAAACAAAAATGTTACTGGCCCCACCCCTCCCGTGGTTGACCAATCTGAGTTTCAAAAGGCCGTAACTCACATACTGCACATGATACAAATACAATGCCACTAAAGCACTGCTTTGTAAGATGGAGAGATGATTGCCATCACTTCTCGGTCGAGCTTTTTGCTATTGTTAAATGTAAACCGAGAAAACTCAATACAATTAAAAAATGGAACCTGTACAAAGCAATTATTTACTTGTATATACATAATACAGTTTAGTACGATTTATATAAAACAATTGAATTGAGGTACTGTAAAATAAATTAATATATTTATGGACATGTCTGTAGTTACGTATTGTATAATATAACTCTTCATTATTTATGTAAAAGCTATCTGTATACATGTTAAGGCAATACCATTCTGTTAGTAAGGAAAAACTGATATTTTAATCCAGAAATGGACAAAAACATAGTTATGACTCTAAACTCAGTAAAAATAAAACATATTTTATAAATAAGGAATGAAAGTTCGATGCCATAGGATCATGTAAATCATGATAGTTCCATGAAAGTAACATAGAAACATCAAGAAGTAGAGCATAAGGCAAAGGATCACTTTAAGGGACTTACTACAAGAAGTTTTTAATGCAATCTAAAATATGGGAATACATCAAAGAAAGTAGCATATTGTCATATTATACAACGGGAATTACGAAATATTTAGACGATTGAACAACTCATTTTAAGCGATCGTGTCACCATTTACCCAGACAAAATAATATCATTCGTGGACAGAATTAACTCCCAACTAAAATAAGCAGAGGTATGTTCAACAGATTCTTAGTAGCCGTCTTAGTAACTTGGGAGTGGCAAGTCAAAACCTACAACTCTTGACAAAAATATTTATCATTTAAAATAAAGATTTCGTAAAAGGTCAAATTCCGTCGATTGACACGTTCAATCAAATAAATTTCATGAAGTAAAAATGATAAAACCATATCGAACATTGCACGGTGCTGTTAACACAATCAAAGTACAAACTTCATTTTATTGCCGTAGAATTTTCAACGGCCGCTCCACACCGCTGCATAGAGACCAGGTAGAGGTCCAAATTAAAGTATAAAATACGATGGCAACGTACAATTCACTTTAGCCGGGACTTTAAATGCTAACAGTTTCCATAAAATAATTCGTTAAAAATAGAAGATTAAATCACCTGAAAAACTTACCTTTGAATGTGATTTTATAAAAGAAGTTGAAACTTTTTCAAACAGATGGATCAAATCAACTAGATACAATTACAACGAACTATTGTGTCAAATCTTTTCTGCCAGTTCATACGGTTTATTTACTTTTTTTAAAAAAAAATAGAACTATTTAAACATCGACACTTTGCAATAACTCCGTAATCCCGATAGAAATTGACTAAAAAATAATAAACACTTCATGGATATGGTTATTTTAAATAGATTTAAAACGAATTCATATTATAAACCGGGGTATGGAGAAAACTGATTTTAACGCGATCGACGGAGATGCGCGCACGGCACGGTCGCGAATTTCGACTTGCGACTTACGACTAATCACGAGACGAATAAACAACGAAGCTGTGTGGTAGTGGTGGCCATTTTTAAAAAAGTCGACCTGGCCGGACTAGATACGAGAGTGAAAGCGGGAACTCGCTGCAACGTCTTTTTACAGTTGTTATTTTTTAATTATATTTATTTTTTCTTAATAAAATTTAAAAAAAATTATATTAAATTATTAAACTTTAAAAGAAGGAATTATATAACCAAATACGTATAGTTAGCTAAGAAGAAACCAAAATATTACTTTTTTAATTATATTATGTAAAACTTTAAAATGTTTATAATATAATTTGAAAAATTATATCTCCATATTAAAATTTATCTTTTCTTTATAATGTATTAAATAAAAAAAAAAGGCGTGAACGATTTTTTTCTTAATTTCATAAGTAAATATTTATATTTATTATTTATGATGGCAACACTTACGTTAACGTAACGGCCAACGGCTGTTTATTTTATTATAGGCGGGAACTTTTTGATATAACTTGTTTTCGTTTAAGCTGTTTCTTAAATACCAAACAAGAACAATAAACAAGGTCAATAACCTATTAATTATTAATTTCTAATTTATTATTAACAGGTATAATAATAATTAATACGAAACACAAAAAACTAATAAATTTATTTTACATTACATTTTAAATTATTAATTAATTTACTTTTGTGAATTTTATCATAATAGTTGAACTAATCAGATGATCAGACGTCAAAAAGACCCAAATGATGAAAAATTTTATTACGATCCACTTTTTTTTAGGCTGCTGATAGCTAATATTTAGTAATTTTCACATTAACTGAATTTTAGCATTACATTAATTTGAGGTGAAAAATGAAAAAAATTAAATTGTTTTTTATTTTTCAATGTGAAATTTTGAAGAGCGCGGGGTCTTTGAATTCAGTTTTTTTTTTACCAGAAGGTTCTATACGTTCCATAATTAAACTCTTTTGTCCTTCCATTTCACAACAATCACCTTTTTTCTATCCGTACTTATTTTGCTGCTTAATATATGAACACAAAATTTTATCAGAAGATAACCTTTCAAAAACCGCCCTCTTTAAACTTTTTATTTTTAAATGTGAAAATATATCAGAATCAGGATAACATATTTTTCTATTCAAAACAATAGCCGTTAATGTTTATTTCTGAATAAATAAGTTATTTGTATAAGAAAATGCAATGTTCAAATTTCACAGTTACATTTCTTACTGTAAGTTTATCAGCAGGGTGTCTTCCGCTCAATATAAATTTGTTATCAAACGAAACGTGAACTTTTTGGTGGAGCAAGAAGTGAGTTGTTTAAATTATTATTATTATGAATACGTTTTTCATTGCCCTTTTCAAAGTATAAGTGCAAATATTTTTAAATCCATTAATAGATATAAATGCCTCCCTTAAAATACTGTCTTGTTGCATCATTTTGTGATTCTTACGACCATACTTCATTCAGATGTCATACGTACCTTGCCCACTCTAATCTCTTTGCTTTTATGTAACCGAAATTTTTCCTACCTGTAACTAGTGTAATTTAATTGTACTTGCTATAAGTTAGACCACTACACTTTTGGCCGCCCCAGTGGTGTAGGAATTCAATTTTGTAGGTACTATTATTGTACGATAACTCAAAAGCGTAATAAAACTGCCCCAGGAGTCTCAATGTCTTGGGGAGACAAACACACCAACATTTAAGAATTTTGTATAGGGCAGACTATTGTTTAGCACCAAGGGGGGTGCTAAAGTAAGAAATTGTCTCCGATTGGCATTTTTTTTTAAATTGTTCCTTTTTACGATTTAACAACTTTTGACCTCGGATTATTCTGGTAAAGTCAATAGTTATATATATATA